>CAJQZJ010031840.1:385803-410803 GCA_907164525.1 Lophiomys imhausi
ACACATGCATTAATTTATTTAACACATCTTACCACTGCTGTGTCCCAGCACTATCTTAGACATTAAGATTTTCAACATGAACAATTCCTCCCGAAAATTTATTAGTGAGTAATTGAGGTAGATAAGTAATGTTTAATATATGAAGTCTGATAGTTTAATGTGCTACAAAAATATAGAAATAAAGTGTTTTATTTACTAAAGATTGAGGGGAGGTTCCTAATTGAAGGGGTTTTTGGAGTGAGGCTTGAAGGCCGTTTATATTTTACAGGGAGAAGAGGAGGCAGGGAATCAGAGCAGAAGGGATACCATATATACACCTACAAGAACACAAGAGGAGAAACACAGGAACACAAAAACATTGCACAATGCTTCCTCATGGGAAAAGTTTCTAAGAAATGTACCTTTCTGTGATGTTTGTCCTGTTGTGAATATTATGTAGAATGCACTCACATAAACTCAGTTGGCTAAGGTATCACTGAGCGATATAATCTGATGGGTTTATGAGGTGTTATGTTGCCAGTGAGTAAAACATTCAGTGTATGTCTGTATTTGTAAATAGCTTCATTGAAAAGCTCACATCAGAAATTATTAAGAAAGCTGTAAGGACTGATAATTTATCTCAAATGAAGGAGTTTAAGTTTGATTCCCAATATCTTGAAGAATAAGAAAAGGATGTTCAAGTACAAGACAGACTGGATGCAATCACATTTTACAGTATTCTTCCTGGGAAAGAAAATACCAAAACATACCAGAATCCTTCATAGATGAGATTTTCATTTTTTATATAAACAGCTGTATCAATGTCTGATTCAACAGTGTATCAGAAGGGAAATTCAGTTAGGATAAACTCTCTGAATAGAAATAATAACTTCTCAGAATTGATCATCTTTTTATGAAGACCAGTAGATGAAGAAGAGACTGATGGGAAAAAAGTCACCCTGGAACATAGGGATATCTGACCAAGGGATTAGCTCTGCAAAACCACATTTTTGTTAATACAAACCTACTTGGACCTACTTAGTTTGTGCTCCAAGAGTGTGATTTGTGTTTCATGGGCTTTGTAGGAATGCCCCACTAGGTTATCTCATGATTGTATTTGTGTCAATATGATTCTTTGCTTCCAAATGTAAATATGACTGTAGAGTTACAGAATGTGTTTACAGAGCACATGGTAGCCTGTAGGGAGAGATAAGAATGTAACCAGGTCCTGGGTATAGGAACTCAGCTTGGAACTAGATCCAGAAAAAGTAGACAAAATCAAAATATGTCCCCATCCAAAACCATATAACCTGGTCATGAGGACTGTGGTGTTTTGAATGAGAAATGTCCCCCATAAGCTCATGTGTTTGAAGACTTTGTCCTCTCTTGGTAGTACTGTTTGGGTATGTGGTATATGGTATATAGAGTCTTGTTGGAGAAGGAATATCACTGAGGATTGGCTTTGAGAGCTTGTAGCATCACTCCACTTCCAGTTTTTTCTCTCTGCTTCATAATTGCAGTTGAATATGTGATCAATCACTCAGCTTCTGGCTCTGTTCATTCCCTGCTATGACTCTTCTACCATGGTGGACTCTTCTTCTGAAACCATCATCCCAAATAACTCTTCTTTCTGTAAGTTGTGTTGCTCACAGTGTTTTATTACAGCAACAAAGAAATAACTAGCTAAAGGACAAGAACATTTCAGGTTAAGATTGATGGGAGGGACTTTCAGAAACTGTTCTTGAACTCAAATTTTCAGATCCTGCAGTAGATCTGCAGGAGGGTCTTCCAGCACCCACCCAGATAGACGTCTGAAGGTGTCAAGTCTGGTTATTCCTATCTAAGGAGCTGAGCTTATTATCAAGGTCTTCAATACCTGCTTGCAATTAGGGCTGAAGAGACTGGGTATATTAGTAGAAAATTCAGTGTTCAGCAGAGTGAATTAAGCCCAGTTAACCCCAATGCAGAGGTTTTTAAAAGACCATTGAAGGAATGATTACTTCTAGAGGAGTGGGTAAGGTTAAGCACTTCTCTCTGGAACACTGAGGCACTTAGGCCCTGGCAGAGCAGAAAGCTAATTTTTCTCTCTTTCTAAGAGCAAAGGAAACATCTGTCACTCAGTTCTGATGTGAAGTGTGTCTCAGATGTGCTAGGAGCCATCTGCGCAAGGTGTGGTCACAGATATCATCCAGCCCCATACCATGGCCCAGCCTTCTCCCAGTGCCTTCAGGTGATGAACCCAAAGTGTCACCTGTCCTAGTTGTCAGGGCTGCTGAAATGATTAATGGAGGAAGCCCCCAAAGACTAAGCAGAGCAAGAAAGGATGAACAATTAATTAATCTGGAGAGGAAACAGAACTATTAGTGTCTTTAAAATTAGTGGAAAATATTTTTATTGAATTTTGGATTAAACTAGTTGGGTTTTTGTGCAAATGTTTTCTTTTTAACACTTCAAAATTTTATTTTATGGACCTCAAATTGTCATCGTACCTATGCTATAAGGTGGGAGCAGCTTTGCAATTGGGACACCTTGTAACACTTAGACTCTTAACAAATGGTGAAGGTGGTTGTTCCTACATACTTTAATGGGCTTCAAAGACTCATGATTCTAAGTGATAGACTAGCAACACCTTTCCCAGTGCAAATGAAAGAATTATCTGTACATGGTGTATATTATGAATATGTACTTAAATGTGTTAACACTGTTTTCAAACTTTCTATGATAATTATTTTTAATGACACATCATAATTGTACATATTTTTGTGTTACAGTGTGACATCACATCACAATGCATATATACAACATATAATGATTCATGGTAATTAGCACACCTGTCATTTCAGATACTTATTATTTTTTTTGTATGGGAAACATTTAAAGCCCTTTTTATTAGCTATTCAAAATGTTCAGTTAATTCTTGTCAACTATGGTGGTTGGGGTAAGAAATCCCTCCCTCCCCATATTCTCTGGTGTTTGAGCACTTGGTCCCCAGTTGGTGGTGCTATTTGAGGAAACTTAGACAGTGTAGGAGGAAGTATATCACTGGGGTCAGGTGTATTATTTTGGTTTCTATTGCTGTGGAAAAATTATGACCAAAAGAAAAGAAGTTATTTTACCTTATAACTTACAGACCATCCTTGAGGCAGCCAAGGCAGGAACCTAAGCAGGGCAGGAGCCTGGAGCAGGATCAGAAACAGAGGGCATGAAGAAATGCTTTCTGTCTTGTTCTTCAGGGTTTGGTCAGCCTGTTTCATTATACCACCAGGGCTACCTGCCCAGAGGGAGTACCTTCTCAAGTGGTACACATTAGAATCAATGATCACATCAAGAAAATGCCCTACAAACTTGCCTATGGACCAGTCTAACAGAGTTATTTTCTCAGTTGTGGTTTCTTCTGCCCACATGACTCTAGTTCATGTCAAGTCAACAAAAAACGAACCGCACAGTGAGCTCTGAGATGTGAAAGACCTTGTGCCTTGTTCAGCTCACTCTTTGTGGTTTGTGCTAGTAGTTCAGCTGCTTCTTCCTGCCATGTACTGTCATGATTCCCAACACGATGGACTTTTATCCCTCTGGATATATAAGCCCAAATAAACCTTTCTCTAAGTTGTCTTGGACATAGTGTTTTAGTCCAACAACAGGAAAGTAACCAATATATCAACCATAGTTTCCTCACTGTCCTGTGGAACATTTGAAGTTATTTTCCTACCCAGCTCTTCCTCTATAATAATTCACCATTTTCTTACATTTCCACACCTTTCATCTCTCTCAGAATCATTAATCCATTCTCTATTTCTCTGAGATCAACTTTTTAATTTCCATATATATGTGGTAACATGCAGAACTTATCCTTCTGTGCCTGCCCTATTGAACTTAACATAATGGCTTCTACCTACATTCACATTGCTTGAAACAATAGCATTTCATTCTTTCTATGACTGAACAATACTCACTTGTGTTCAACACCAGCATTTCATGTCTATACATTCATCAGAGACAATTGGTTAATTATATATCTTGGTTATTACAAAGATCAAATAATTATTCACTAGTAAATTTTCTTACTCATGAGATTACTGGATCTTATGGTAGTTCTGTTCTTGTTTTGCAAGGGATATCTATACGGTCTTCCATAAGATAGTACATGCTTCTAGTTCCATCAACAGTGAGCAAGACATTCCCTTTTTCTACATCCTTGCTAGTATTTGTTTTCTGTCCTTTTGATAGTAGCTATTGGAAAACTGATATCTCTTCGTGGTTTTGAACTGCATTTTTTTGATGATTAATGACATTTGATATTTTCCTTATGCTCCTCTTGCATACTTTTGTAGTCTCTTTTGGGAAATGTCTGTTAAGGTCAGCCACCCATGTTTTCATCAGCTTTTTGTCCAGATATTTTATCTAGTTACACAATAGCAACTGTTCAGCAACTGTTGATCAATGGCAGTTTACAGTTACTCAGAACTTCTTTCAATGTTGAATATAGAAACATTTTGCATTTTAGATATCTTTCTATGATATAAAAAAGTTAAGATCACTTCAGAGCAAAATAATGTATAATAATTTTAAATTAATCTGTGCCTGTCACATCTAGTGTAGAACCTACAAGTGAGATGGCAGTCATGATATTCTGTTAGAATTTAATGATCCCATGTGTGTGTAATTGCAGAAAGCTAAAATACATTTATAAATGATCATAGTTTTTATATTGTGTTAGTGATTTATGTTGTATTTTATAGCTCCTGTGATCCTACACTCTTTGAAGCTTCCTATAATCTTATACATATTTATCTATTTTCAATATTATTTATTATATGTGTATCATAGAACTTAGCAAAATATCTGAGTACTAGTCAAAGCTCAAATGGTTTGGCAACTTGAATTAAACCTGGTAATTGTCAACCATAGAATTTCCTATTTCTTAAACTCACATGAATGGGAAGAGGAATGATTTGAGAAGCATAATTTTCAAATTGCAATAGTTAAGTGTACCTCTTTCATCTAAAGTGGAACTCAGAATACCAGCTATTTCCATGATTACACATGTCTTTTAATCCTGTGACAAAGCTGATTTTGACAATTATAGTTAATATCTTAATGAAATCTAAAGAATTTTTTTGGTTTAAAAATTTTTTGTGCAAAATGATTATCATTTATTTGAGTGAGTCAGTCTCCTCTGATTCTATAATGTATCATCTGTAAACTAACATTTCAAGAAAAAGTGTTTGTTTGAAATTAGAGTGTTGGGCCAAATCAGTGGTTCTTATTCTTTTGTAGGCTACATCAAAGAGATACGACAGTTTATCTTGTAAAAATCAAATAGAAATGTTATAATACTTTAGGACAGTAAACATATTGTGATTATGCCAAACAAAATACAACATGCTCTGTGCTATTTTCAGGCTTCTTTGAACATGTCAAAGGTCCTAGCATCTCTTTATAGAAACCCACAATTCTGTATTCTCTAAACTTGGTATATGAAAGGGTCCTTGATCTACTTCTATCTACCGATGGGACCCGAGGGACGTACTTTACTAGGGTAAGAATTCTTGAGTAAAACTACTCCATATTCCCTCTTCATTAGAACTCTGATTCCATCAGTGATTACCTGGATCTAGAATACTCATCAAGTGGTTCCATGAGTTACTGACTCAGGTAATTTTGAGTAGTTGTTTCTCTGGATCACACAGCACCTATATCCCTTTGCCATTCAGGATCTTTACACTTTACTGTTTGGATGTGTAGCCTCCCCCAAGTCACCCATGAAAAAGGGATAACCTTTGTCAGCCACTATGGTAACTTTACTTTGCCAGGTGGCAACTAAAGCCTGCTTCACTTGAAGACTGTGACCACTTAAAGACTGGAGTCAGCCCCAAGGAGCCCCATCAGGTGCTCAGCAGCTCTACAATTCCTGTTTCATTCTGGCGCCTCCAGACCAGAGAGCTCACACAGTCTTTTTGTGGGTTTTCTGTATAGGCAGAATGTAGTGAGTCACAAGAATACTGACTGCAATACAAATGCAAATGTATAGTTTTCTATTTCATATAAAATGTTTGGACTTGTTTTTCCATTTCAGTAGAACAAGTAAGAAATACTGGCTGTTTGGAAAGTATTTAGAAAATGGAAATCAGGATGACAAAGGAAAGAGTAAACTTAAATTCATAAAGGAGAATAATAGAAAAGGAGAATATGCATGAATGAAATCCAGTAAATAACGTGGAATGGAGATGGTTATCACTTTAAAATGATTGAGCCTTTTCCATTACCAAGACAACAGCTGCATCACGGAATTGAAAAACAATGAGGAATAAACAGCAGCCATAAGAACATCAAAATTCTATAAACAAGCACAATTTGTGTACAGATGTGAATTTAATAAACAAGAAGATGAAAAGCTGCTTTGTTCAAACTAACTTTTTCTGTAGGAAAAAAGGAAGTTTTTTGTTTTAAAGAAAATCTAATATCCTCTTTTACCTTCAGAAAATATCAGAGAGCACACATGTGTCATTCAAGTTATTAATTACATCCTGCTGGATTCACAACTAGGTAACTAGGAAAAAAAAGGGGCCTTCTTGTTTTTTTTTCTCTCAAAGCTATGAATGTTTTATAGATAGTAGTATTAACATTTATTTAAAAGTCTCAATGTGATGGGTCTTTTGCTAAGATATTCCCTGTAGACGTTTGAGTTTTAACTACAACACATGGAGAAACTGAGTTGCCTTTGTTTCACGGCCCGCCCCTTTTATGTATGAAGGGGGCATTTTATCAAAGGAATCAGTACTTAGCATTCCAGATTAACATTGCATGAGAAAAGTGACTGGGGCAAATCGTGAGAAACAGGGCAAATCCAATGGGTGACCGAGATAATGCATAGGCTTTTGTGTTTTACTGAAAGCTAGACAGGACTCAAGTATGTCTATGTGAAGCTTGTAACTGGCTGGGTTGAAATGCTGATTTTTTTTTCTAGTTGTTATCTAACACCCTTGGCATCTGTCTCTTCCCACTCATTTTAATCTTGATCCTCAACTCCAGCATATATATTCTAGGAAGAGGTAATAGAGAGTGTATTTATTAAACTGAAAGCCTTTGAGGGCCCCTTGGGCAGGTTGGAGAATGATTCTGTAATTATGTATCATGGAACCACTGTCAGGGAGCACCCAATGTCTTTATCCCTTTTTAATGGCAGCCCCTTGATGTGTGAAAAGGTTGTAGGGAGGATTCTGATTTTCAACCACTCTAACATATGGCTACATGGAGGGTAACTAGGAAAAGGCAGCTTGCTCTAACCACACATGAAGCATGGCACAGTGCTTCAGCCACGCCCACAGTCAGGCTTGGGAAGCTGTTGTTTCTTTGAAATAAGGAAATGCAGCTGAGGTGGAAGAACACTGCTCAAAAAAAAAAAAAAAAAAAAAAAAATCTTCACTGCTCCTACGCCTGCCCTCTCTGGCTTTTATCTATGCCAACTAATATTTTCTTTTTCCTGCCCATTTCTCTCCTAGGCATCCAGAAACTCTCTGTCCTAACGGTCAGCTTGGCATAAGAGCCATTTCTTGATTCCATTTTGTCGTACAAAGATGGATTGGTGCAGAAGTTTCTCTGTCCTGATATAGAACAGACCCCCTTCTCCTTTGCAATGTCTCCAAACTGCTAGCTTGTCCCTTTGAAGCCTATGACAAAATCTGTTTCTAGGAATCTCCCCCTTAAAACACAACACTTCTTTCGATAAACTTATTAAAAGCTTTGAACACCCTATTAAACTAAAGCAAAGAAGGGGTGGGTGACCCTTGCTGTACATTTAGGGACAAATGGCTGATGTTGACTTTGTCTTGCGCTGCTTTGCCTTTGAAAACCTCAAGTCTGCCCCTGGCATCCCCGCCCCTGCTTTGTCAGACTGTGTTGCTGGGACCAAATGTCTGATAAAAACAATTGAAATCAGGAGTCACTGAGCTTGGTTCCATGGCATGGCAGGAATGTGTGCAGGAAGAATCTACTCTCGGAGTGGACAAGGAACAAGAAATGAGGAAGAGGGACTGGATACCAGCTGTAACCTTCAAAGACACACTACTTCCATCAGCTGAGCTTGCCTTGAATCTCCCAAAATAGTACCATTAGCTGGGGGCCAAGCTTTTAACACAGGAATCTGCCGTGTCCATTTCATATCCAGATGGTGACACTATTTCCGCTTTGGTTTTGTGCAGACTTCCCCATGGAATGCCACTCCTGTGCGTACTTTGGATGCACATGGTAAGACGTTCATCCTTTCTTTTGAACATGACTTAAAGATATCAGAGCCACTGTCCTTTGGGGTCATGATAATGGTAGCAGCATAATGAGACAGGGTTTGCAAGGCTCTGGGTGAAGTGCCATGGGCCTGGACGGTTGGGTTTTTTTTTCCCCTTTGTTACTATTTTTATGACAGATCTTTCATAGACAAGAAAGGGGCCCTCTTTCCCTCTTTGCTTTCTGATCTTCCTGGCCCTGTGATCGCTGTTGTGTGCTTTGATTAAATCTCTTCTGCCTACATCAGCTTGTGTTGGGTCGTTTCACTTGCCAAAAATCTCTGCACAGATACAGAGCTGTACTGAAATGAAATGAAATGAAAAGAACTTAATGTCTAGTTCTTTCAGCTCACCGCCTAAGCTGTTTCCTGAAAGTGCTGACCTCATTCCTTAGGGGATAGATAAGCATTTATTTAAGTGATGGGACCCCAGGAGAATGAGGGGAGAATATAGTCAAGGTGAGAAGAGGGTACAGCGGTGACATCCAAGGGCTCCAGAGACTTCCCTTAAGGCCTGTCCTGCTTCCAAGAAAGGCAGCAAGAGGGAACAGAAAGCAGGGAGGGTGTGCCCTCAGGATTGCATTAGGTAAACCTTCCCATACATGATTTTTAGATTGGAAATAAATCTATCTGAATGCTGTATTGATCTCCATTTTTCCAGACCGTCCCAAATACTAGGGAGAGAATTCAGTGCTGAGGATGACTGTAGATCATGGATTTCTCAATTGCAGCCCATTTTGGAGGCTTTTTTGGAATTCTGAAAATTCTCAGGTACAAATGGCAGCTTTTGAGTCACTGAGGCAGAGACACTCAGCTTTGCCTCTGGGAATCAGAATTAACACCATTCCTTTAGGCTAAGAACCAGGCACCTGAGGCTTAATCTTCCTTCATATCACCGTATGTTATTACCCTGGTGACAATGCTGGAAACCAGGCAATGATTTTGAAGTAAATGCTTTATGTGGCTGCTCTGCTCTCCGTTTGGAAGCAGAGAGAAAAGGGCACAAAGATGAGTGACCCCATTTGAATATTCCACATTTGTAACCAGTTTAATGGCTTTTTTCCCCTTCCTTTTTTTTTTTTTTTTTTTTTTTTTTTTTTTTAGTGTGTTTATGGTGACCGTTGGTTGATAGCCATTCTCAGGATCATTTTGGAGTGAATACTGAATTATCAGCTAACTGGGGGTTAATCCACTGACTGTATTATTTGAGAAACAAAACAAGAAGAGAGGAAAGAGATGCCAGCTGACTGTGAATGCTGGGAAGATGTTCAGGTTCTTTGCCTAACAGTAGAGCATGGGGGATGGGTTGGAGAGGCAATAGAGGGTGGGAATGTGGGAATGAGAGGGATGGAGGGAGGGGGCTGTGATGGAGATTTAGATTGAATTAATAAATAAACATTTAAAAAATAGAGCATGTTTCAACCTCAGGACAAGAACATACATCCTGCTCTTAGAAAACCAACACTAATTTATGATGGCCATACTACTGGGGACCTTTGCTTTGAGTTGTTTATCTTAGTTAGCTAATAAAATCTAAGCTGATCAGAGAGCAAAATCTAAACTGATCAGAGGGCAAAATGAGGAAACAAAAAAATTAAGAAGAGGAAGAAGACAATGATGGCAGACAGACACCAGATGTCATTGCTTATGTAAATGGTAATGTTTTAACTGAACTGTGTCTCTCTCTGAAAACTACTTGTCAGGTATAACTTATTACTTTTAGGAAAAATATGATTATTTCCTAAGTGGAAAATGTAAATTATTATTGGCTTCATCTCTAATGAATCTCTTTTGGGTCATTTTATTTGAAAACATCTTTTTGTTTTTTTCTGATTTATCCCATATTTTTCCTTTGTTCTAATCTGTTGAGTCTTTCTTTATTTACACTTATTTTGTTTTATGCATATCCATATTTTCCTGCATGGGTGCAGCACACAGAAGGTCCAGAAAAGAGCATTGAATTCTACAGAACTACAGTTGCTGATAGTTGTGAGCCACTATGTGTGTTGTGAGAATTGAACTGAGGTCCTCTGGAAGAGCAAGTGCTCCAGCCTCTTCTCTTGAAGTTTTCTAATTTAAAACTAAAGTTTATCATCTTCCTCCCCTGTTCCTACTATGCTACTCCCTAGTCCTCTAACAAACATGAAACTGTCAACTAGCTTAGGCATAAAAGAACTTGTCTTTTTCAAGAGATCCCTGAGATCCAACTTTATTTCCAGAACTCTATTGTATATCTAAATTGTTCTTCCCTGTCTGTGTCTTCCCATCCACACTTGGGTTATAGTACAGTGCTCATTTCCTCTCGTTAGGATGATTGTAACATCCTAACCTGAACTTTTATTTCCTAGTAAATTCTTTCTGTGTTCCATTTTGGATAGTAAAACTGACTGAATTATTATAAAGCCAAGATATGATCATATAGTTTCCTGCCCTTAACCATTCTCTTTTTCTTATACATCTCAAACAAATATAGGTTTCATAGCTCATTGCCCAGATTTACACATTCTTCCCTTGTCTCTATGCTCAGTCTTGTCACTGTCATTGGCATTTTACTGAGACCAAACCCATGGTTTTATCAAACTAGATCTCTTATTACTACATAACTTCCTTGTTCCATGTTGCAACCAGGAGCAATTGTTTACAGAGTGAATATGCAGAAGGGAGTTGGAAAGATCATATATAAATTGGAACTATGCCCCACAAAATTCCAACCATCAGTCTAGATAAACAACCCATTATCCACAATAACCAGACCAGATATCAGTTTCCTACCTATGAAGTTGGGTTGGTAGGACATCATTCAGCCATCTCCACCAGCAATCTGGGAAGCCAGCAGCAACTCCTGTAACAAATAGCTTTAAGCAACCAGGCCTTGACTCATAATTGACAGCTTCCTTAACTTGTCTTCCTGTTTCCACCTTTGGATCAATCAGAAAAGGCCAAATATACTCCCCAACTAACCCATAGGCTGCCCCATTTCTAGTTGATCGACTCCATGCCAGTAACCTCAGCAGGACACACCTGAGCCTTTCAATTTTCTACTCTAAATATTTTCCCTCTGCTATGCCTTCCTCTGAATCTCTGCCAAAGTACAGACAATAGCAACCAGCTCCCTGCTACAGCAATCTTTGAACAAACAGGCTTTGCTTGTTCATATTTGGTTGGTCTGTTTATTTCCATGATGGCTATTTAAATTTAAATTAATGAAAACACTCTTCAGTTGTGCTATCCACATTTCAAATGCTCACTGTAGCCCCATGTAGCTAGTGGATGCCATGTTGGACAACATAAGTGTAGGGTTTTTCTATCATTCCCAAGTTTCTATGAATAAGTTTGCAAATGCCTGGGGCTTTTCCACCTTGTGGTGGTTTGAATGAGAAATATTTCAGGTATTCAGTACTTGGTCCCTGGCAGGGGGTACTGTTTGGGGGAGTTAGGGAACCATAGAAAGGCTCTTTCACAATAATTATTGCAGTTATAATCATTCTTTTATTCAACTACATTCTCAATGGCTTTTGGAAGAACTGTTGACTGGGGCTAGACTTTAAACAACATGGAGGATGATGCTGTGTTAGTGTTAGTGGCTAAGTCTCTGGCATTGCCCATCTACAGTTTCTGGTGGGACTCAGGTCTTATAAGATACCAAATCAGAAGTGCCTGCTACTCTGTCAGAGGCGCTAGGAAGAAAAGGATGAAACACCGAATGGGATCTATCCAATGGCATAGGATACCCTGGAAGGGTGGGAGGAAGAATTTTCTCTACTACCAAGTATTACAATTCTCTTAACTAAGCAAGCAGGGGGGTTATGGTAACCCTAACCCTCACTGTCATGCAGTGAAGGGTTACTGCTCTTTTAGCTAAGCTGCCAATGCTGGACTGAGCAACTTCAAGGAATTTAGGGCTCCTGGACTAAGCTGAGCAGCCAGGGAAGATCTGGTAGTGAGTGGAGTAGGAGAAATAGAAGAAGCTTGGCCACCAGGGTGATGAGACACAAGCCTGGCTTAGGTAGCAGCAGTGGAGGCAGTGGCAGGAATGTGAGCTAGCACTATGGGTGCTCAGAGATTAGTGCTGGTGGCTGGTGGCAGGAGACTTGGCTAGGCATTGATAGCAAGGCAGGAGCCTGTGCCCCAAGCAAGCCTAACTAGACAGGTGATCCACTGCTGAATCCTTCATGGGGGAAACTCTTTCCTCTGTAAGCTCTAAATAAACAGCTGAGTCTCAGATGGTCATGGTAGAGAGAGAGAGAAAGAAAGAGAGAGACAGACAGAGAGAGGGGAGAGAGAGAGTGGGAGAGAGGGAGGGACACGGAGAGAGAAAGATTTTATTTCATGAAAAGAGACATGAACCTTGGGCAGTGGGGAGTGGTTCTGGAGGTGAATATGTTTAATTTCCTGGGACTAGGACTCCCAGGGATACTACATGCATGGTCCTATCATAAGAAAGGGAACATAGTATGTAATTATTTCATGGGCAGTATGGATGGGGGAAGAACTCCAGGTATGGATAAAAGCATGGACAAAGGTCATTAGTTAAAAACCAAGTCACCAAGAGATCTCATTAGCATGAGATTCCTCATTCGAGGAATCCCAGGTACTCATTGGGTAAGTCTCTTATCAGGAGAGAGGGTTGTTGAGCCTTCAACTTCCCTGAGGGATATGTGACAATCCTCAGATAGAGGCTATGTAGTTTCAGTTCCCCAGATCAAGCAGAAGAGGAAACTCTGCTGAGAAAAGGGAGTCCATCATTTAACACTGAGCTCAGGGGCTTTCTGGTAATGCCAGACTTCGACTTTACCAGCAGAACCCAACCTGGCAGTTGAGGAGTTGGTCCCCAGTTGGTAGTTGTTTGGAGAGAATTAGGAAGTATAGTCTTGCTAAAAGATGTTATATCACTGGGAACAAGCTTTGAGGTTTCAAAAGACTTGGGCTATTTCAAGAGCATTCTCTGTTTCCTGCTTGTGGTTTGAAACGTGAGTTCTCAGTTGCTTCTTGCTACCTCTGCTACCACCTGCTACCTGCTACCTCTGCTCTGCCTTCACGGACTCTAATACTTTGCAACCATAAGCCAAAAATAAACTCTTTTTTTTTTTTAAGTTTCTCAGACTAGAGGACTTTTTTTGGAGGAAAAAACACAAGTTAAAAAAAAAAAACTGGAAAAGCTACACCCCAAGTCCTCTTGGGAAGGTAAACCATCAAATTATAAGATCTCAGGGTTGTGAGTACCCAAGAGCATACTCTTGCTTACCCTTTTATTGTGCAGATAGAGATACTGAGACTCAAATAGTTCTCATACAGCTTTTAAAATATGAAAATGTTCTTTTTGAGTTTTGCTGACAGCCAGGTTGATTCAGAGGTTCGGACATTGTAGTTCAAGTTCTCATTCATGCCCCCAAGTTCACTATCCATTTCTACTTACATAGAGGTCAGGGTTTGCCACTCATTGTTTCCCTGACTTTCATCCTGCTTTTCACAGACAGCCTAATTACTGGAAAGTTGGCTCACTCCTACCCTTTGCCACTTTGTACAGACAAAGGAAGAAATATACATTTAGCCCCAGGAAACCCTCTAATTTCTCCATCCACCTGCTATGTCCCCTCACTCCAAGCTTCTCCCCACATGTACGGGATGTTGAGGAAGAAACTCTCATTTCATTATGAAAACACATAGGCATTTTCTCTAATAATAGGAATAACTAAATGAAAGAGGTTTTGTTTTTGCTTTTAAATAAATATGCCAACACTGCAAATATTCATTTTGCTGGATGCATCTAGAATCCCCATGATTGCTCACTCAAGGAAAAAGCATAAGAAGCTGACTTCTTTTAGTTTTTGCAGGAGGTTATGGGGAAATTGATCATGCAGGGATGAAACTCTGCTGTCTTATGTGGTTTTTCTGGGGTTCCAGGATGCCAGCTATGTTTTCTCTGTCACACTGAGGATCTCACAGCTAGCCTGACTGGCCATATCATATTGCTCTGCTCAGAGCTCCTTCTTGGGAAGCATCCTCCTTGTAACTGTTGGATCCTCATTCCCTCATTATCGCAAGTCCTGACTCAAAAGAGTCAACTATATGAGTTAATTAGCTATATTTTCTGATTGAAATTTTAGAAAACCCAACTGACAGTGACTTAAACAAGTTAAAACGTATATGTAACCCAGAGGTGGAATATTATAAGTGAATAGTAGCTGGGTAGATCCAATGCCTTGTTCATTCTGGAGGCCCTCACATCCAGCTTGGCATTTACCAATTTGGAATTGACTGATCAGGGCCTGTGAACTAACTGACAACAGAGATATCAAACAGGATGATCTAAATTACATGCTTGGGGTGCCACAATACGCCACTCCAAAACAGGCCTCCTTGGTACATGCATTATTGTGAGACTCTGACCATTGAGAATGAGCAGTTTCAGGCCCAACAAACTGTACGCAATAGTCAGAAAGCAAGTTGAAAGCAGATGTAGGAAAGCAATAGCTTAGTCCCATCATTGGGGAAGAATACACCCTTAATCCCAACACACTAGAGACAGAAACAGGCAGGTCTCAGAGCTCAAGGCCACCTGATACAAAACACGCTCTAAACAGAGAAAAACTTTGATCCAGGGGTGGAGGAGCACATCTTTAATCCCATCAGTTGGGAACCACATGTCTTTGATCCCAAAACTTAGAATGCAGAGACAGGCACATAGGATTTGGAAAGATTTAAGTTTAAAAGCTACTTACAAAAGGCAGGCTGCAACTCAAACAAATTGTCCTTAGAGATATCAAAATATATACACTAAAGGTTTGTCTAGCTCCAAAATATCAAAATAATTTCTTCTTTAATCCGGATTGAAAGGTAATACTTTATATATTGTCAAAAAAAACCAAATTTGCTCCAGGAAAAATATTACCTGACCCCCCCCTAAAAAAAGGTAATTGTCCCAGAGTTAGGATTAGGGCAGGGCTCTGTTCTTATCTTTCGAGGAGATTTAAAGCATCCATTCAAGGAATCCAGGGACAACTGGACAATGGAAACCTCAGCAGAAAACAGATCAGACACCAAAGAAGATGAGTGGCCAGATGATCCAGCCTTGCAGACTTCTTCAATAGCAGTTTCCTCAAAAGTCTACAATAGCTCTCTTTAAAAGGAAGATATCAATAACCATCAGAACCAAAAGCCTAAAAGTTACAATCCAAAGAACTGAACTTTCAGAAATTTCTGTCATATTGAACTAACTTTGGGGAGGAAAAAGAGCTCTTCTTCATTTACCTCATTGATGGACCAGCATATGGGACTACCTCCATATTCTTACCTTAGCTACTTTTTCTGTTACTGTAATAAAACATCTTAACAAAAGCAACTTGGAGAAGAAAGAGTTTATTGTGGCTCATATCTGAGGGTATCACAATGGGGAAGCCAAGGAAGAGAGGGCTTGAAGCAACTGGTTTCATTGTGGACACAGCTAGGAAGAAGAGAGTGATAAAGAAAAAAAATCAGCTGCCATTTTTATGCAACTCATGACCCAAGCTCAGAGAATGATGCCTCCCACTTTTAAGGTAGAAGTTCTCACCTCAACAAAATCCCTCAGAAGCATGCACAGATTTTTATCACATAGGTAAGTCTAGATCCTGTCACATTTACAATATATATTAACCACCTATTCCTTTGCTTCTACCAATATAAAATATAAACTCAAATCCCAAACATCCTTTGTATTCTTCATCCTTGGTTACGCTCATGTGTTCTATGCATGTCAATAAATTTTGTTAGTTTTCCTCTTGTTTATCTGTCTTTACTTAGTTTTACAAGATCTCAATTGAAGAATCTAAAACAGAAAGAAGAAGTAAATCTATACTCTGAGAGGTAGTTACCCAATGAATCGGCAAGGGTGTAAATGTCAACATAGTGAGGGTTGTAGGGAATGAAAAGTATGGGGTTTCTGATAAGGCTCTTTAAGATTTCTCATGCCACTAGAAACTGGCATTCTTGTTTCTGTTTGAAATCTACCTGGGCATTTATAGCAATTGAGTTTTCACATTTAGCAGCTGGGGTTAGTCTTCTATTTCTCTGATTGGTGGCTTAAGCAAGGAAATTTTAAGGACAGTTCTTCTCAGTTGTTGTGCTGTAATGGCCTGGAGAGGATGGCCACTTGGTCCTGTTTGTGAGTGAAAGTCTTGGGAGAAAGGACAGGGTCTGCTAAGCATTCACAGCAACACTACATTAAGGGAGTGAGAAATAGGTTTATTTCTGTTTCTGTGGCTATTGCTGATATAGGGACAACCTTTCCCGGACACTAGACACCAGAATCCCTTGGAGAGCTTTCAGTGTCACAGGTTCTTTTCCCTGGAAGCAGATCCTGTGAGCTGAGGGTTATCTGTGTGTTGGCAAAGGAGGCATCTGGGGTCTGTGCTTATAAAAGTGACATCCAGGTGTGGATTAGACTCCACAAAGTAAGATAAGGCATCTTTGAGCCATCTTCATACAGCTTTCTGGAATGTCATCAGTTTTCCAAGAAATTGGATATATAGAGTTTGTTCACTCAGATTGCACATTGCTTCTGAATTCTTTACCGGTAGACAGCTTTCTTAAAGCTTGTGTGTCCCTGAATGCTTGGGGGCTCTTAGCTGGTTGGTTCTTATGGCTAAAAGTAAGGTTTTAAAATCACCCCTATTTCAAATGGAGTAATTATACCATTGAGATGAGAATTTAGGGTGCAAAGGGCATTTCACATTCAGTTAGAAGTGACATTTAAATATAATTAATAGTGGTTCTTTGTGAAAATATGCATTTTGAGGAGAAAAGAGGTGATAGAAGGCATTGGCAACATAAACATGGAGAATATTAAACAGATGGTGTCTGCTTTTGCTGACAAAGATGCTAACCTACAGCCAGATCTCTCTGTGAGAAAGAACTTGACTCCAACATTGACGAAGGCACGCACCTGTTTCTAGCCTCTAGCTGAATCATTGTGGCTGCCTTGGCCTTCCAGTTTTAACTTTATCGTTTACAGAATGATAGTCATAATAATTGCATACATTGAGATAAAATATGTACCAGTGTGTGGGAAAACTCAGAAAAGAAATTCGTCATCATTTCCAAACATGAGTAAACAAAAGAAGGTCTTTGAGTGAGGGGCTTTAATCCCTATGATGGTTTTTGTCACCTTTTTGTCTTTCAAATGAAAGATGTGATTCTTCACAAACCCTTATGATCTGACATGTAGTAATTTTCTCCAAGATGAAACCTTCCATCTTGGAAAGAAGCTCCTTAAGACACAGCTCAAAGGAAGGAATACACTCCATCCTTGTAAACCTCAGGAAGTAAACAATGCATGAGCTTCTGGAAGTCTTTGAAATTGACCATATTCATTAGGTCCCTCCTTCTCCAAGGTTATATATAAGCCACAATGACTGCCAAAAGACCACTTTCAGATGAACTGTGTTTTCTAGAAGAGTCTTAGATCAGCAGGGTCTAAGAAGGGGCTCTGATCACTGGAGATGCCTGGAAGAGACAATGTTATCATGAGCTATCTATCACACATGTATGGGTGGGATTTTAGTAATTCAGCTTTCTTTGAGTCATTTCTACTCCTGCAAGTAACCCCTTAGACACATTCTTATAAGTAACCCCAATAAAACTCATTTGTTCACCAAGGTGGACTTTGGTGGTATATTTACTTTGCTCTGCCATCATTTTCATATCTGATGAGTGAGTAGATATGTTCACACATAGTGTCATACAACATAAGTCAGTCTATAGTATATGGAAACAGGACGGTCATTAAGAGCTAATTTCCCATCATATTTTATGCTCTTCTCAGACACTGCTGTGTGTGTGTTTTTTTGTAACATGTCAGTCTATTATAAGCAATATTTTCTCCTGCCTTTCCTTGCTAAATATGTATGGGTTGTGAGATAAATTTTAATAAATATTTTCTGAGTGAGATATAACTCAGATGATGTGTTTCTTATAGTTGATAAATGAACTAGGTGATAGAAATATAATACTGTCTTTTTTTGGATGCTGTCCTTTTGGACATTAAAAAGTAAAGAACATGGAGGTATCATGAAAGTCTACTCCTGGGTAAAACATGGATCGGGATGAGTGGTCAGATGTGAATTGTTTCATCTGAAAACACCACAACCATTTTAGTATAATATGGGCTGACATCTTTGTCTTACAAGCTTGAATATAAAAATATTTATAACATTGATGCTGGGGTCTTAAGGGGCTTTATTTTTATCTTATTCCACAGCTGTTTTTTTTTTTTTTTTAATTACATCCATTTCTTCAGCTGTGCTTGACCTTACTCCACAGAGTGTGGAGCACAGTTTCATAAATTTTAGATGGAAATGTGTGTCTACATTTTATTTCATTTCTCCTATCATGAGAAACATCCAGCAGGTCTCAGCCTTGTGAAACATTACCCAGAGCCCTTTTGTGTACACTGGTATCAGGAGAAGCAAGAGAGATTTAAAAACATGCCCACTGATTTGTTTGCTTATTATACAGTCCTCATCTTACCCAAGAAGTGTTGAGGGAGACTTGCAAATCCTTTCTTCAGTAGAGAAGGTAGAGGGGAGCTGCATGCACACTCTGGGGTCCTACCTTATTACCTTCAGTAACCGTCTGAATAAGTCCCCCGAATTCAGATGTTGGAAACTGGATACCTACCTCACTATTTTCAGAAATTACATGATGTGGATAGGTCCTGTGGGGATCCTCTTATGTACAGATTAACAACATTGCCCCATGGGAAGTAGCTACTGTAAGGATGGCCATGTTAGAGAAGTGAGTTTCCTCTCTTGTTCTCTATGTTCTTACATTACTCCATCTTCTGCCCTGTTTAATGTGGAGGAAAGATCCTCACTGGGAACCACTCTGTGTGACTTCCCAGCCTCCAGAATTTTTAACTAAATAAACCTGCTGTTCACTGTAATTTGCTCAGTCTTTGTAGAACAGAGGTGGTAATTATAGATTGGGAATCTACACACAAAGAAACTTGCCCTGACTGTACGAGTCAAAGTTAACCAGTAAGCCTCACCTGATCAAGGACAAGGTAACTTCCTGGAATGCTGGGAGCTGTGGTTCTTAGGAAATAGCAAGCCACATGTTTTTACTTCCCTAAACAATGACACTGGATGTCCTTGATCACATGTAGGCAGAAAATATGTCAGGATGTATGCTATGCCCTGATTGGATCTGATGGGAAATGCAATGAATTGTAGGTTTTGCCTTTTTAAGTCCCGAAAAAACATGTTTTGTGGCCATCTTCTGGGAACCCAGAGGTGAACTTGGTCAGGGTCCTTTTTACCTGGCCATTATTTAATTAAAATTTTCTTCAAATTTGGCTCAAGATTGTGGAACTGCTCTTTTTCTCATGAATCTCAGGATTGACATAACCAAATGAACAAATACTTCTCCCAAATAGAGACCCTTACTGCCCATTATCCTACCTATAGGCATATTCTGACTGCTGTTTAGCACATTACCATCTTGATATTCCCCTATCCTGATCTAGAGATAACTGAATTGGGTTATTCACTGCCCACCAACCGCTTCACCACAACTGTGGTAGCTGACCACCCACCTACTACAGTCTTGGATATTGTGTTATAGAAGTGAGGAATGAGTGAAAACCGTCCTTCAATCTTATATTTTCAGCTTCTCTTGTTTATACATTTTCTTGGGGCTAACTAGTTGTAGAGTATAAAGTAACTCTTCTAGCACTAGGTGGAAGCAAGTGGAGCCTGCTAACTTCATTTTCCATTTCACCCCATGAGCACATTTATATTTGGATTGCTGTGTTTGTCTATGATTCAAAATTAATCATAGGCTGAAACCTTTTCTCCTTTCACAGCTTTTGACTCTAAAACCTGCTGATATTTTGAAGTGATTATTTCCTGAAGAGTGTTCACCTCCCACCTTGGACTCCCAACTACATCAGGGACGCTCTCCTAGTAAATATGTCAGACTGAGGGGGTGCACAATCTTTTGGAAAGAAACCCCTCAATGATGCTTTGGAGTCAGAAAGCCAAAGAACATTGACAGTCAGGAAAGAGGCAAGCAGCCTCATTCTTTATGTGCTTTGGTGTCTGCCTAAGCAACATGAAATCTGAGAGAGCAGCCTTCAAAGCTGTCATAGGCATTTGGTGAAGCAACAAGACAGCTTTACAGAATTTCTGGGCATTTGTGTCTTGCATGGAGTCAGTCAGCTTCACCTTTCCAGGTCTCCTAATTACGGGTTCAAGAGAGGAAAAGAATTCACTAAGGGCTCTTTTACAGGCCTATTTTTAGAAGCAATTTTTTAGGTGATGCCAGACCATTGTTGTGCGTCTTTGTATTTAAAGCACCCGCACATCCCTATATGGTGGACATTTTAGTTATTTTCTTCAGTAGAGCTGTGTGGGTGCTTCCAAAGATCCATCACATGGCTCCTTTGTGAGCAGTGAGATGTTAGGGGACAAATCCAATCCATGACCTTCCCTCAATTAGCAGCATGACCCATCCAATCACAGTAAAACCTGCCTTTGATTCCAGGACCAGAAAACTGGTTGTGACAGGGAAAGAGGCCTCCTTGGTGTGACTGTAAGATGGTTGGCTTTGAGATTCCCTCATCTGTACAGACATACCAACCTTGGATGTCTTGAAAGAGTCTTTCTGTCTGTCTCTCTCTCTATAATAAGAATAACAAATTACTCAGGTTCCCTTATTCTAAGGGAAAAACCAGGAACTTTGCAATCTTGATTTTCTTTGCCCTAATTGTAACAAATATCCATTTAAAAAAATGCACTGAAACACAGTCTGTTTAGGATGTTAGCTTTAACTGTTCATTTGAAATAATCCCAGACTTAGAAAATACTACAAAGCATTCCAATGCACCCTCACCCAGCTTCCCCTAATGCTACAATCATACATTAATCTCCATCATTTTACATTGAAATTGGGAAACATATATTTTATAATACTAGCAGCTGTTCTACAGGCTTCACTTTTTCTAACCATCTCTCTCATGTGCTTTTTATATTTCAGAGGAACACATTTTCCTGACATCCTAATCTCTCCAATTTTAGAAGAGTGTCCACCTTTGTATTTTTCATGGCTTTGGAACATTTGAAAAGAATTTACCTGTTATTTTGTGAAATTCCCTTCAGTGTGTGCCTGTATGCATTTTGTTCATGGACAAAATCAAACCATGTGGCAGGAATAACTCAAATTGATACTGGTGAGATTCACTTCGATAACTCTGGTAGTGACGTCGTCTTCTATTGTGAAGGCCCTAGTCCCGTCTTTGGACCTGGCCAATACTTCACAGAAGTCTACTATCCTACCATTCCCTATTGCGCTTACTCTTGCCTTTGGGGTTTTACAGACTGAAATGCCTAAACAGGACTGTGTTTGTTTTGAAGACATGGCAAGTGAACATGCAGACACACAACACACATACACACACACACACCAAGTAAAGAATACTAGTATCTAAATTTACTCGTGATTGGCACTATTAGCTTTTATCTTGCCATTCCACCATTACTCCACACGGAGAGGCTGGCTCTTCTTTTATTTCCTAGAAATTTGGGAAGGTGCAAACATGAATGTACTTTGTGCCATTGAAGAGGCCAGTGAAAAGTCTCAGAGTTTATAAACTTCATTACATTATTAAAAAATGCCAGTTTTTAACCAGAATATGATATGTCTGTATTTGCTTTAAATAATTTCTTCAAATTCCTGGTTTCTCACGATTTTGAAAAAGGGCCTAGGCATTTCTTGTATTTTTCAGACTTCGCTTAATTCTGAAATCTTGATAGTTTGTGAAATATGCAAGTGCATCATTTTCACCAAACTGAAGGGTCAATTTATTTAGTAATATGTGGATTCTGAGATGTTGACATGCACCAGTGTCTCTAACAAGAGACTCATGGAGAAAACCCCACAGAAGCAGGAAAACGCAACCCTGTATATCTATGAATAGTGGAATGAATAAAGAATTGTTTTAAAAACAGAGATTCCATTTTCCTGGATTTCTTTTGTTCATACAAGAAAATGGATAATGAAGTATGCCATTCATTCCATTCTCTGATCTTGCACCTGTCAAGTCTCCTATTAGGACAACGATGATGTGTGTTTTCAACGATTTTAGCTCAACTCTGCCATGTTTTATCCAGATTCAGTCACATGTTTTGTCTGTTTTTATTAGAATACTGGATAGCCCTACATTGGAGATCAATAGAAACAATGGAGGTCAGGTAAGAAACTCAGAGCACAGTCGCAGCTAAGGCATTGGAGGAAAACTGACTCCCCGTGAGCCCTACCAGCACCCACACCCCTCTCTCCATGAGGAGTCTCCTCTGAGTCCTCCTCCTAAGCCAGCTCTGGGCACCTCACTCACAGCTGAGAGGGTTGACAGCTTTGTGATGGGGAAGTCTCACTATGCTGTGCAGAATCTTGTGTGAAAGACAGTAACATGCCAGTCAACACAGATTGTTTGTTTAACTGCTTCTGAGTCTCTGGGGAGATACGCACATCATTAGTGTTTAGAAATCTGTTATCCCCACTCCATGTTTGATTTGTACTCTAGACTGCCTTGCTTGCTCACAGAGAGCAAAAGGCTCTTTATAACATAGTTAATAGAAACCAACATTTATAGAAATATTAAGTGCAACTCAACCCCATTAGTAAAATGACACGCTATAACAAACAAAAGACATCCATGTGAGGCACCTACTCTCCCCACTACTTCCCTTTCTGTCTCCTTTTCATCTTAGTGTCCTCTGTTACTTGAAACATATGAATAATTAGCCCTACTCAAAAAATGTTACATGCCCCCAGCATGCTTCATGCAGAAACAGTTGTCTGTGGGGTACCATCCCCATTTATTCTGAAACTTCTCTGTAAATTACTGGCACTTCTCATATGGAATTATACAAGCTAAGTGCTTGTATTTTGCAGCCTGGTCGTCTGCTAAACTAGGAAGCAGTAGCCAACTTGGAAATGTGGGTGCATTCATCAAACTATAAATAACAATAAGAGCCCCAACTCTACCTTCACATGATTAGTCCGTGAGCCAAGGACATCTGTGGCTATGGCCTTCAGTGGAGCACGGGTAGGGAAGGAGGAGGAGGAGGAGGAGGAGGTATGCTTTGGTGGAGCACGGGTAGGGAAGGAGGAAGAGGTATGCTTTGGTGGCAGCAATGAGCCTCTCAGGACTATATGAGGGCTCAGTTCCTTTGGTGTGAGCCTTATCTTGTGGGCTTCCTGTGGTGTCTGAAGTAGTTGGCAGCTGAGACAGGTCATCAGGTTACCCCCCTGAAATCAAGGTGGCCAGCTCTATAGAAACTCATAACCAATAATGGCAGGCAGTGACCTTGACCTGTGGACAGGTGGCCCTTCAGAGGTTATGTCTTTCTGCATATTGTCCTAACACACAGCAGGCCTTTCCCTCTTCCAGGACAGGGTGTGATGGTTGTTATCTGAATATATTCACTAGATACTGTGAAGATTTTTCATTTAATCTGTGAAGTGAACTGGATAAGAACCTGGGAAGACTAACCAGCCTCTCCCATGGTCTTGGTGAGTAAACGAATGAGTAAATGTACTGGAAAGTGTGGTCCCATGGAGGGCCTTGTTTGGTTGAAATCATAACAACATTTTTAGTCAATGTGAAAAATGGGGAAAAAATCAAATTGTACATAGATTACAGCCAAAGCTCAGAAGAAAGCTACAACATTGCATATATGTCTAAGACTGAAAGAAAACAGGACATTAAAAATGTTATTTTTGCATGGTGGAATGTGGGTATATTCTGCCTTCCCTTTCTAATTCCCACATTTCCTATAATAGGCCTGAATATTTTTTGTTATGAAACTAATTGCTAAAATTTAGAAATACCCGATATATAATATGCACATTCTGAAAATATCTTTCAAAAAAGCATCATCATAAGCTACTAAAGTCCTAACTACTGGGTTTATATGAAGCCTGAAATTCTAATTTTAATCTCATTCGTGTTTGAAAGTGTTACCTTCTGGAAAAAAAAAATCTCATTTTAGCATATGAAATTCTGCACAACACAGGGGCTGTTAATCCACAAACACCTCAGTAGGAAAATTGTGCTTGATTCTCTGGTCTGGCAGATTGCAAAGGGGTTCAATCTAGGGATATGAGGGCACAGGTGGGTTTGATGGAGAAAGTCCCAAGTTTTGCCTGTGCATGACCCATTCCTTAGAGTTCTACATACCTTAGGCAACACAGTGACACTAAAGACATTTTTAGGGTAGAGGAAGATGGAATGTGGTAGTTTATTGGGGGGGTCAAAAATTCTATTACTTTTTGTAGTTTTATTTATTTTTATTTTATATGTATGGTTATTTTGTCTGTGTGGATCTCTGTGTGCCCTCTGAATGTGCAGTGCCTATGGTGGCCAGAAGGGATCTCTGTGTGCCCTCTGAACGTGCAGTGCCTATGGTGGCCAGAAGGGATCTCTGTGTGCTCTCTGAATGTGCAGTGCCTATGGTGGCCAGAAGAGGGCATCAGATCCCCAGACCCGTATGGTCGTTTTTTCCATCATTGTGGGTTTTGGGCACTGAACCTAGAACTGATCCATCCCTAGCCAGCTCAAATTACTTTGCCTCATGAGCAAATCTGATACTATAACAAACTAGTTTATACATTTTAGCACAAGTGCCTGGTTGTGTATTCAGGATAGGTCCTTGGCTTGAAAATTGTATATCTAAAGGTATACATACCTGAGGATGATTT
>CAJQZJ010031840.1:415803-431620 GCA_907164525.1 Lophiomys imhausi
CAAAAAGCCTCATTACTGATGCCCACTATGCATTTCAAATCGACAAGGACACATTAATGCTGCTAGCTTGCTCTTAGAAGTAACTCAGTGTAATTGGAGCCCCTTGGCCTCCAGTGTCCCTTGGCCTAGGTTGCTCTGATGCTGCCTGTTTCTTAGACCACATTTTAAGTCTCTTTTCCTACTTAGGCTTAGGAGTTCTATTTTGGATGAATATTGAGTCTACCTTCTGGGGCTATCTTAATGAATTTATAACCACAAGGACTCAGGCCTTCTTTCAAGGTTGTGGGCTGAGCTGGGATATGGCAGGGTAACAATGAAATGGAAGTGATTTGCCAGCCAGCCTCTCTAACCATCTGATGTGTGGATCTTTTCCAGCTTTCACAGCTGAGGCGTTGCTAATTGTTGAATTTACATTAAGATTGTAAGCTCTGGCAAGCCTGAAATTCACGTTGGCTCATTTCCTCAGTCTCATTCCACAAATAGCACCTCCAGTCCCCAAAGCTGAGGTCAAGGTAGAAGGATTTAACACCAAGGGAGACAACTCTGGGTCTTCTTGTTCAAGTAAGGGGTGTTTGCAATGTAGGTAAAAAGAATTCCAAAATTGAGAACAAAAACATTTCCCCAGCAATGCCTTTTAAGTGTCACTGCAGAGCAAATGGCTTTCCCAATCTGCACAGAATGGACTAGGTTTATTTTCCACATATGAGTAAGTTGACTGGAGAGAGAGTAGCTCTTCTGGGTGCAGGAGAGGAACTTTGAGCATTTCCTCCAAGTTCTGGCAGCAGTTCGAAGAAGGTGGTCTTTGTTTAACACCGACTCAAACAGACAGCCTATCCGCTTTTCGGATGTCACCAGGTCACAGTGAAAACAATTGAACAGGTAAATGAAAAAAGATCCCAGGGAGTTTTCTCTTTTCATTCACTTCTAATAATAAACAGTATTAGTGAATACTCAGTCTTTTAGCTGGCTGTTGACTATTTGCTAAAATGGAGCTCTTCCTGAAATATTGTTCTCAAATTTAAAAAAATATATGTATATATATACTTTAGGAACAGTTTTAGATCAACCTAAACATTGAACGAACCATGTATTCACTTTCCTTGTCTTTATCATCCTTAAGACCAATCATGGTCAGTGTGTTACACTTGTTATATACAGTATGTATAACAGTATATACAGCCACTGACATATACTCACAGCTATCATCAGTGTGTTACACTTGTTATATACAATGTGTATATACAGCCACTGACATATAAGGACAGCTATCAGAGAAGCTCAGAGTATGCACTAAGGTTCTGCCTGTCTTGTCCAGTTAATTGTGTAGTTAATTTCTACAAATGCAGCTTTGGATGATGTTCCTGCACAATACCTGTTCTTGCAGCAACACCTCTCCCCATTTCCCAGTACTTCCAGCATTCGTTGCTGTAGGTTTTCTTTCACAGAATTTCCTACAGTAGTAATTAGACTGTCTAGCTTTCCCCATTTTTTATGGAGAATAGATATTTCTATTAACAATACACAGGGAAGATTTTCCCACACCTTTAAAACGGTTTTTATATTATGTGTATGGATGTTTGCCTGTGTGCCCACCACATGTGTGCCTGGTACCCATGGAGACCCGAAGATGGTGTAAGGACCCCTGGAACTGGAGCTACTGACACTTGTAATCCACCATGTGGGTGGATCATGGGAATTGAACCTGGGTCCTCTAGAAGAACAGCTAGTGCTCTTAATCACTGAGGCATCTCCTCAGTCCCCATCCCGTATCTTTTCATAGCTTGATGACTCAATGATTTTTTTTGTCACTGTGTACTATTACTGAATAGGTGTGACAAATTTGCTGGTACCTTTAGCAATATATCAGTTGTATATTCTCCCCTAGGGCCTACGATTTCCCCAAACATAGGCTTATGACCAGTTACCAGATTTATAGCTATCAGACATGAATTCCCTCTAGTGGAGTTGGCCTCAAATGTAGTTGGACAGTGGTTGGTTAACCCTCAAACATTCTTGCCACATATCAGAACACACACACACACACACACACACACACACACACACACACACACACACACACACCCTTCTGGCTACTAGAGGCAGTATTATTTAGTTATGTAGGAGGCTCTGTTCAAATTATTTTTAAAGTTATAGTTTTAGTTAGTTATGCAATAGTAGGTTTCCTTAGTTTTGGTTGGCCCTCCCCCTAACTTCCATCTTTCTTTGATCCCTTTTTTTCTGTTTAAACCTTTCAGCTACTTTGGATGATGTGTTGCTTTCAGCTATGGCTTTAAATGTCATAAAAAAAACCACAATAATATTTATTTTTAGCAATCACAAGGTTGATTATTCAATTAGTCCATAACGAATTTAGAACTAGTCTTCAAATTATATTTTATGTAACCTAAGAGACATATGCATTAAAATAAGTATTACATTGTGCTTTATGTAACAGAATACACAAAGATAAAATTGTGTGACATCAACAAACACAGGCATATGGGGCTGTAAATCGCAAGCTTTTATACTGCTGAAATTTGGTTAATGAAGTGCTGATTTAGAGAATGATGGCCTAAGAAAAAAAAAAAACAATCTCCATGGCAACCAAAGATGAATAGTTAGCAAAAGCATACCAAAGGTGTAAAAAATTCTGAAGTTTTCACTAGAAAAAGTAAACTGAAGACAAAATAAGTCAATAATGTAGGTAATTATAAACAAAGCTTTCTAGACATATTCAAAAAATAACAAAATGTCAGTGACTCATTGGTATATCTTTTGTTTTAATTTTTTATGTTTTTAAAAAATTTTATTTTATTTTTCATTTTATATTCCAATCATAGCTCCATCCTTTCCCTCCTCTGGGTCCCAGACCCAGAAAGATACACATGGTATGTATTCACTCGTAAGTAGATACTAGTCATTTAGTACAAGATATTATTGGCTTTTTAAAATTTCTAGACTTAGTTAACACTTCATTCTGTGGAATAGAGTGGGACTGAGAAGAGGTTGGTTTCGTAAGCACAGAGACAGAGAGACGAGAAAACAAAACTGAACAAGAGTAGTCATTTCAAAGTTACTGTCCTTGTAATGACACACCACAGACCAATGACATAGTGATTAAAGAGCTGATATAAAATTATTTTGGTTTTCTTTTGATAAGAATTAATGCAGAGATCCCTTCGTTATCAACCCTCCTGGGAGATTTGACCATCAGTTCTGTTCTAACCCCCAAATGCCTCTCTTTCTTGGATCAACTCTTAGATCTAACTCTTAAGCTGACAAGTAAGTGAATGGTGATCCCAATGGCAGTCGCGTGTGTGAGGGACAGTTCACAGGAGAATGTTAGGCATTTTGGTCATAGCAGGATGTCATAAAAATACTAGAGGCTCGATGATATGAACACTGGAAATATATCTCTTCTCATTCTAGAGGCTGAGAAATACAAACTCAGGGAATGAAAATGGTTGAACTGTAGTGAGGGCCCTTGTCCCTGATTTAAAGAGAGCTTTTATATCACCTCATGGAAGTGAGGGGGGGGGAAAGATGAGGGATAGATATGGAGGGAGGAGAAAACACAGAAATAAGAGAAACAGATGGAAGGAAAAGGGGGGAAGGGAAGGAGTGAAAAAGGAGAGAGAGACAGAGACAGAAAGCATGGATTCTTTCTTATCTTCTGACATTATCTCATAATAAGATATCCATGCTTAGGACCCCTGAGTAATCTCACAACAGCATCATCTCCAAATACTATTTAACAGGCATTAGGAATTCAACATATAAACGGTTGAGGGGACACAAACTTTCAACTCATGGCATTGAGTGATACTGAAAGTCTAGCCATGACATTTGCCCTCTGCTGGGTTTCTAAGATTGCCAACACCATTCTTCAGCAGGACCTTCTCATAGCAATCCCATAAGAACCCAAGATGGCCCCGTGTTTTTTCACACATGTGATTTTGACACTGGCCAAATCCAGGCGGGCTGAAGTGATCCATGGAACAGTAGTGCCATCAGAGTGAGGCTGCAAGGCAATGGTGACGGGAGGGCTGGAGTCTGAGGGGGTCACTTGGACCTGCATGTGCTGCTCCCTTTAGTCTGTTCCTCTGGCTGTGGGATGTCTCTATGGAAAGGAACTCTACTGAAAGCCAGAAGTGACCTTGATGCCCATGTGAATGTTGGGCATCTCAGTGTTGTGCTTCTGGTACCAGGATCCAGTCTTCAGTTAAATGCTGTTCTGACTAATTGCAGACTATTGTTCTGAACAATTTCTCCAAGTCCAACTGCCCAGCTATGTTGTTTTCAAATTCTTAAAACAAAGATACTCACTGCCAAAGGCATTAAATTTTCATTGCTTTATGTTACAAATTTTGGGAGAAATTCATTATGTGTAGCTCATTAATTTATATGTATTCTTTACTGAGGAAGGGCAGAGTATACTTTGCTGGTGTCCAGTGCCCACACCTGATGCCCACCCAGTGTGACTCAGCTGGAGAGGAAATGACCAGAGGATTTCCCATGCTCTCATTTCATTAAAAGGGAAAGAAAGAATGATGCATTTAAAAATAAAGGACCTCTAATACATATTTTACCTAGTTTGCTAACATCTCTGACACTAGGAACAAAAATATCACACCATAGCATTTAGATGGGGGTAAAATACTGAAAAGCTTCTCAGAATGTCTGAATTTTCAGCCAGCTCATAATTAAGTCATTAAACTTTTCTGCTCCAACCTCCCCAGGTTGATTGTGGATTACATGAGATATTGAGGATGGGAGGGCTTGCTCACAAAAATTTTTAGCACCTAGCACACATCATGTGTCATTACAATCATAAAGCCAAAAGGTGTGAAAACAGGTCAGGATTAGAAACTTGAAGAGGAATGAGAAGAAACATGAGAAAACCAGTTCATTTTCCTCTCTAAGGAAAATATTATTTTCTAATCAGAAAAATAAGTATTTAAATCAATTTTGAATATTAATTTAATGTTATGGAGTATTTCTGTATGGGAGGAAAAGCTGGGAAGTCTGGTCTCTACAAAGTCTATGAATTACAGAGCTGATCATAAGCTGATTCTTAATAATTCTGTCTCCTGACAATCTACTGACATTCCCAGCAGACCCAGTGACTGGCTGGAATTGTCCTGTGGCCATGCTAATAATACCTCGACCTTCTGAAGTTTTCATTAGTATCTGCCCTGTCATAGAGACCTTGTATCACAATGGGTCTATTTCACCAAACTGATAAGCCCTGTAACTCTCTGGTCTGAAATAAGACAGTAAATTGCTAGCTTTATAGATATTGCTTCATTGTGCAGAACACTCACTTTCTTGTTCCCATCTGATGTGGAGAAAAGAACTTTGCTCTTCCTTTAACATACTGTGTTGTTCCATGCATGTTGCTTAAGATCCTGAAGAGCTGAAATGTGACTGTCACCAGCATGAAGAATGTGGTGCTGTGGGCAAGGCTTTAATGCAAACCAACCTACCAAAGACATGACGTTATCATTTCAGCTGTTTGTTTATGGAAGGGGAAGAGAAATCTTTATGTTCTAGTTTGTAAACAAAACCAATCTTCAAATTAGGATTTTCTTTTTCAGACACACATTTACTTGTCAATCTTCCTCTAATTTCATGTTATTAACCATCATCACAATGTTTCAGAAATTTGGCTCGATAAACCAACACTTTTTTTTATGATAGCCTTATGATGTGGCCATCCTACAAACATGTGTCATGGTCAGTTTCAGTTTTCAACTTGACAGAAACTAGAGACACCTGGGAAGACTGAACCTTACATGGGAATTGCCTCCCCTAAGTTGGCATGTGGGCACATCAATGAGGCATTTCTCTTGATTGCTCATTTATGCAAGAGGGGCCAGCCTACTATGGATGTTTCTCTGCAACCTCTGCTCCAGGTCTTGACTCCAGGTTTCTGCCTCGAGTTCCTGCCTTGGCTTAATCAATGAGGGAAGCCAAATAAGTCCTCCTTTCCCCTGCCTGGTTTTGGTTGTGGCGTTTATCACAGCAACGGAAAAGGAAAAATGGCTTCCCATAGATTTCAGTGGATTGGGAATCAGGCTCCTCTCCTGACACTAGAATTCAAGTTCCCTCTGAATAGACAGGAGTTGCCCTTTCCAACACCCCAGATTCCAGGGAAAGAACCTTACCTCATGCATATTTTATATTTAGCATCCTCTCATTAAGGTGTCATTTTGCTTATGGGAGAACAATTAGGCATTCATCTCTCCACAATAGAGGAGATACATAAAAATATGAGAGTCACAAAGGAGATGAGAGAGGAAAAATGCGAGAAAAAGAACGTGTCTGTGTTATTCAAAACCTGACATGCACATTAGCCTTTATGGAAGACCTCAGAGGAGTGAATTGAAGGCAATGAAAAATGAATTCATGAAATAAAATTGGGAAGGAATGATCACTATCACAGGGCAAATCTTTCTTAAAGGATTAACAATATAAGCACTGAGCCAGGAACTGACTTTATCATTCCTGTATACTCCTGTAAATTTTTATTTGTTTTTTTAGCAAACCACTACTATGCTCTTTTGTGTCTATGAGTGTGCATGCTTGACCATTAACATTACAGAATGAGGTAGGCTAGACTGTTTCCTAGTTACATTAAGAACCTGTTTTTCTGAATGTTGCTGTGGGTTCATCATTTTCAACCAAAAACATCTATTCACTCCTTGTGAGTGGCTTTGGGAAGCTCTTAGAGCTATGTTAGAAAATAAAACAAATGTGTAGCACGGAGGTGTGTTGCTGTACTGGCTAGCTTTTTATCCATTTCACACAACCCTTGGCCATCTGGGAAGAGGGAACTTCAATTGAGAAAATACCTGCATCAGATTAGCCTGTAGGTAGGCCTGTAGAGCAAATCTTAATTAATGATTGATGGGTGGGTAAGGGCCAGCTTATTGTGGGTAGGGTCACCCCTGGGCAGGTTATTCTAAATTGTGTAAGAAAATAGCCTGAGAAAGCCATGGGGAGCAAGGCAGTAAGCAGCAATCCTCTAAGGCCTCGGCTCCAGTTCCTTCTCTGGCTTCGCCTCTTGCTTTTTGTATTGTTCCCAGATGTGGACTCTTGCTGGCCCCTCTGCTCCTGCTCGCAGGCCATGCCCGTGAGCCCCACATTGGCCCATTCCAGCTCCTCTTTCCAGAATGTGTTCTTTCCTAACAGCCCCACTATCGCTGATTATCTGCACGTCATCCTCGCCCTTTGTGTAATCCATTTCGTTATCTTGGAGATCAGCTATGCTGAGTCCCACATTGCCTCGGAGGCAGCAATGCAATAGGCAAGGACTACAACAAAACCTAACTTAAAGCTTTCTGTTAGTCCGCATTGCTGTCCTTCCTACATCAAGTACACACACCTCCACATGGTGTGCTAGCCTTCTACTGTTTGGCCCTTGGCTAGTCCCTTTTCTGCCCTCAGCGGCAGCCTCTGCGTTCTTTCCTGTCCTTACAGGGTGGATTTTGCTCCCACCTTCTCTGCTGTCTTTCTGTCTGGTTGAACCTTCACTCATCCTTTCAGACGTGTGGCTCATGCTTTTCTCCCAAGTGACACCTTAGCTGTCTGGCCTCTGCAGTCACTGCCTGGCACCGCCTCTGCCTGCCATCTGTCTACCTTGTGCACACCGCCATCAGAGCAAAATAAGAGAAATACACTTTCTTAGAGTTAAAGCAGAGGCTTTAACCTCTAGGCTGGACGGCAGATTAAAGAAATAAAACGGAGCCGGGCAGTGGTGGCTCACGCCTTTAATCCCAGCACTTGGGAGGCAGAGGCAGGCGGATCTCTGTGAGTTCGCAGAGGCAGGCGGATCTCTGTGAGTTCGAGGCCAGCCTGGTCTACAAAGTAAGTCCAGGGCAGCCAGGCTGTTACACAGAGAAACCCTGTCTCGAAACACCAAAAAAAAAAAAAAAAAAAAAAAGAAATAAAACAAAAATATTCTCGTGAGTGTCTCAGGCAAGGGGAAGGAAAGTTCTGAAGTTTGCGGGAGGTGGGGGTGGGGGTGGAGATATCATGTGCCACACCCCTCAGTCCATCATGACGAGTATAGGCGCGTGCTGTGTGTTTACTTCTGCTGTTATTCACTTAAATGATATTTTTGGTCCAAGGATATTTTAATAAAACGAACAAACCACACTCATAGTGGGCTCATAAACTGTGCATAAAAGTGATGTTGAACAGGGGAGGGCTATTTCTACCTCAAATGATTTCAGACAGCAGAGGTATGCTTCTTGTGGACGTTGTTCAGATAAAAGAGTAACAATAGCCTGTGTACGACAATAATAATGAAGTACTCATCATTGCTGCTCTGTATCTGCCTGGCCACGTTCAGGCTCAACACTCCCTGAGTGGTTTCATTTAATATCAAAAAACATAACAAAACAAACAAACAAAACCCTCTTCAGGTCTTTTTTCTCCTTTTGGTCCACAAAACCCTCTGAAACACAGAACAGTTAATTTCATCACCAAGCTTCCAGAGTTGGGAAAGTTTGGGGCTGGTCAGAGTCTGAATGACAGGGAACTCAATGGATTCTACAAAAGTCTCGAAGCTTCTTGGCACCTGTTAGGATGGCGTTTGCAGCTTCCACTTGCACGAGGTGGTTGGATACACCCTCTATTCACACCACCCCGATACCTACTGACTATTTGAATATTATATTTTATGAAATAATTGAGTAATGCTTTAACGTTGGGATGTTGGCTCTTTTCCACTGTTTTATGAGCGTCCTAGAGCTTCTATTAGACATGTGGATTGTCACTGTCTTCTTTTTGCGTGGGACTTGGACTTCTCAATATCTTATTTGTTTGTTTGAGAGTGTCTCTCTGTATAGACCAGGTTACTTCAAAACCTACCTGCCTCAGCCTTCCAAGTATAGAGACTATAGATATGTACCACTACATGTTCTTGTTTTCAGTAACTCAGTTTTTTTGTTTGTTTTGTGTTTGTTTTTTTATGTACAGGGTTCTCAATTCAAGGAAAGATAACTGGTCATTTTTTCCCTCCGCATTAGTAATTTTTGTCTTATGTGAAAAAGAAGGTGGCTAGCACTAATCTTATGAAAATAGTCTATTTTTAGAAGTTTGCTTTCTTGGTTCCTCCTTCAATTTTTGCTTACATTCAGATTTCTATCTATTTGCAACAGATTGTTACAGAGAATATGACAGAAACAACATATTTTTTTCTGTTTTCACTTTGAAATCTATTTTCTCCAACTTTAGGATTTTGAATTGGCACTACCCCTTCCCCTGGGACTTCAAAATATGACCTCAGGTTCTCTGGTATTAGTTTCAGTGGAAACGTCAGCAGGTCTCTTACTGCTCTGTGAAGAGAAGGAGCCACGTTTTCACAAGCTTTGCTTGTGATATCAAGCATTGTTGTGATGCCCATGGTGTGGTTTTCTCGGTGTGGGTTTCTCAGGGCACATGCCGTTTGGCCTTGGTAGAGATTCCAGAATCTTTACCTTTCGGTGTTCTTAAATCTTTGTTGGTTTGTAGTTGGTCTATTGTCACATGCCACTTATGACACATACTTCTTTCTCCTTATGAGGCTGCCAATTTTTTAAAGACGTGTCATATATCACATAAATGACATGTGTTTTTTTCTTTATTTGCAATTCCTAATTTCTCTTTATGGTTGAATGTTTTTTTCTATTGATCCCCTTCTAGTTCCATAATTCTTCCCTGGACCATGTTTAGCCTGTTAGTTTACTCATTAGCAAGGTTATCAATTTAGGTAGGTACCTTATTTTTAATTTCTATAGTCTCCATTTGATAATCTCTCATTTATTTATTTGTACGTGTGCATGTATGTGAATGTTCATGTGTAATGGCATGCATATGAAGGTCAAAGGACAACTTAGAGAAGAGAGTCTGTTATCTCCTACCATGTGGATTCTGGAGACTGAACCCAGGTCATTAGGTGTGACAGCAAACACTTTTACCTGCTGAACCATCTCACAAGCCTTACCATTTGATTCTTTTAAAAATCATAGTTACCTGATAAATTTACTCATTCTGTACTCAGTTGAATAAGAATACGAATACAGATATTCTCATATTCGTGTCTGTCCACTCTAGTTCCTGGTCACCCGATGGGGCGGGGCTATTGCTTCTGCAGCTGTTGTTTTAATCTTTCTTGAGTTTTGGTCATTTTCTCTTCCTGCACAGCATGACTTATTAAGATTGTCATCTACTGGGGATGTTGGAAGCGTTGGTATGTCCAGTCAGTCTCTGTTTACTTAGTTCTTCTCCATTTGTGATTGTCTGCTGTTAGAGGTAGGTAGACTCTGTCTCAAACTGTATATGCTCACATGCAGCTCTTGAACTCTCCTCTGTAGCTCAGAGAGAGACGGGGAGGGACTGGACTGTCCAACAATTTTTGTTTGTTGGTGAAAAGGAAAATACCATAGCACACATTAATCTTTTCCAGTGAGGCTTTCTTTCCCATCTCAAACTCCTCTTTTAACCTTAATAAGCACCTTTATATAAATAGCTTCGCACTTCAGAATGGAAGAATGCTGCACCTGTGTTCTCGGGCTCTCAGTTGAAACAGATATAAAATTTTCTTTTAGTAATCAGTTATAGTTTGAGATAACACCTTCCAGGCATTAAAAAAAATTACATCATAGATCTTAGTTTAAAATGAAAGATTTTGGACCAGATAGATGGCTTAAAAGCATGTTCTTCTCTTTCAGAAGACAGGGGTTAGGTTCTCAGCACTCACACTGGGCTTCTTACAACTGCGTGTAACTCCAGCCCCATAAGATCTGATGCGCACTGTCTGCTGGGGAGACCTATACACATGTGGTACACATAAACTCCCACAGGCATAGTCACATGTACATAAGTAGAAATATCATATACAATATATGTACATATATTATATTATAATATGGATGTTTGCTTGCATGTATGTCTGTGCACTACTTGCATATGTGGTACTGCAGAGGCCAGAAAAGGGCATCAGACCTTCTGGTAATGCAGTTGTAGAAGATTATGAGTGGTCACATGGATGCTGAGAATTGAATGCAGAGCTCCTGTGAGGGCAGTAAGAATTCTTAACTGCTGAGCCATCTCTCCAGCCTCCATGCACTTACCTTTTGATGTATTACATTGTAGGGATCTGGAGAGCATCCACATCTAGCACCACGCCAGGAGACAGCTAAAATTATAAATCAGAACCTCAGATGTTAGGATATTATTCATAACTAAACTCATAGAAATGACCTAGATTCATAGATCAAGAGTGTATGATTGAAAGACAGTGGAAGTTTGATAGTCTTAGCCTCAGTGAAAGTCAGTTGAGGGTCCTAGGACTTTATTCAGAAATATTCATTCAAGAGTCCTTTCATCCCAGTGTGTGCAAATCACTTTGTCTTTGCATACACTTATTACTCTTACTGAAATCTTTAATTCCCTGACCAAGACATACACTCTCTGTATATAGTGTATGTGTGTATATACAAAAATATATGTATAATTATTTCTGCATTCACCTACTTGAAACCAAATAGGAAATAAACAAAGATTGCACTAAATCTTTCTGTGCATATATGTCTGCATATGTGTGCATGGTAAGCATGCGTGTGCAATCCTGTGTATGATGCAGTAGCAACATGACCGTGAAGGTACTGATAATGATTACATAAAAATAATAAAATGATGATGATGATCACATGACATAAATGTGTCATTTTAACCAAACCAAGCCGTTTCCCATATTTTATACCATTCTTTGCTTCTTACCCTTGGTAATCTCTCATATACTTTAAACCTCCATTTGCAACATCCCATCGCTGCTCCATGCCATTAGCTTCCTGCTCCATAGCACTCTTGGAGAATCTCCACTGCCCTGTGAATTGACCCAGCAATTATGACTGTGTGCTTTAGGAAAGTTTCTGCACGTTATAAACACATCAGCAAGCCTGTGGATGTGATAATGATAAAATTACACTGTCTCACTTTCAGCAGCTTGCTGAAAGTCACTCACAAGGGAATGGTTCTTGGTCTAAGGTCAAATTTCTTGGCCACCAGTTCTTATGGTGGCTGGGCCTCTGGGAGGCAGAGAGATTAGATCCCAAGGGGTGATGGTCCTTGCATTTGTCTTAACTTGAGCTAAATCAGTGAGAAATAGAAGCATAATATTATTAGGATCCCCAGAGGTTCTTCTGTTCATTGAATTTTGATAAATTATTAACATTAGCAAATTCTTTTTTTCTAAGATAAAGTTTCCCCTGGTTGGAGACTGCAAGCTGAGCACTCATGTGCCTTGAAGGGTATAAGCAGACACAAAGGGAAATAGATTTTTAAAAAATTCCTGTTTATACCTCCAACACACACCACTCCAGGAACTAGCATGGAAACAATTCTGTAGGCTTCTGCAAAGGGACTCGTTGACACTGCTGTGTTGACAGCATGTTACTCAAGAACATCTAGGATCCTTGTGTATGGATGTAGACACTCAGGTTCCTTTACTGGGGGTTCTTGACCTCCAGTTCCAGGATTGTAATAAATTTTTGCTTTCTCTATTTATATTGTCATCTATGATCCCTTCTCACTACATATCTGTTCTTGTCAGTTGCAAAAACTCAGGGACGTAGTAAAGATCTTTTGATGTAATTTTATTGTTTTCAGCTTTAATGCTATTTAGAACAAGGCGGATTCTCCCTGGATTGTGGTTTTCTTCTCAACATAAAAGGAAGTGAAAAAGTGAAAGAAAAATTATGACTTTTCACTTTTCATATATCCATTCACCAAATGTTTGCTGACATAGTCAGAGGGATATGACACAGATCAGCCCACTGAAAACTTCATGATAAAGTAGGAGAGAAAAGCCTGTGTACAGTGGACTCTCACAATATGACAAATCCATCACAATATATAAGAGAGTCATGCTATGTGCAGGAACACATACTGCTTGGGGAGATCATTGGGAGTTTCCAGAAAGGAGAGGTCATCTGGCTTTGCTTTGGGCAGTGAAGATAATCTGACCTGGTGGTATCCTGGGGAAGTATATACAAGGAAACATGCAACCGTGGGTCACATATTTAAGGAGTTGTAGACACTTAGATCAGTGGGTGAGTTGAATGGCAATGGATGGGATGTGAAAGATGTTTCTCAAATCTTTAAGGACAGCAAATGCCAGGCTAACATACTTGAAATAATGGAGAGTCAAATGATCTTTGTTTGTTTTCAATTTTGGGAATAATAAGACAGACACAAATAATACAAACAGAGATAAACTTTAAAGGTTGTATCATGTCAGTTGATCTTTCAATGAAATATAAATAATAATTTCTATCACATTGCCTATCTCCAGTGTACTGTGGGATCCTGGAGCATGTCTCCTTATTCAAGAGTTTGTGTCACCTATTGGTGTTTACCTCTGATTTTGGAATTTGGATCAGTTTTCAAACTCCCCTGGCATTGCCTCATCTTTCCAGACAGCTGCTCTTTTGAAGGATCCTTTTAAGAGATGATTCTCTACTTATCTAGACAGAGCACACTCCTGTCAATCCAGACATAAATAGCACCCAAGCCACCCGCGTGTCCAGAGGATGGAGGGGAGACGGGCTGCTTTCCCACTGCAGTGCTGCCAAGTGATGGGATTTTTTTTTTTTGTCCTCTGAAATAGGAGAAAGGGACCCTACACAAAAACCTTGGCTTTTGCTAACAGTTTTGCATATGCATCCTTTCTGAACAACTTTCCAAGACCACCCAATTATTCCACTACATTTTAACTGTGTTCAAGGTCACTTGGACATACTTCTTCACTGTCTTACTTTCTTCCTAAGTACCAAGGCTGTCACTTTTGCTCCTTCCAAAGTAGGAAGTACATGATACTCCTAAAGGCTCAGTTTTGCATAATGCAAATCACCCAGGCTCTTCTTTAGTGTCCCACAACAATGAAGTCCTCTTAGGGTGTGAGAGAGATAATCTGCAAGGACATTCAGAGGTTGCCATTCATTCCCAGGGTCTGAATGAGAGCTGTCTCACATGCCAGGGGAGAGATTGATCCTGGGAGTTTATGCAAAAGTTTCAGTGGAACTTGTGAAGGTCCAGTCACATTACTTAGAATGTATGAGGGGTTACAAGTGTTATTTCCTCTGTCTCATCTGCTCTGTCCCTTTCAAAGACTGCCTGGAAAAACCAAACCAAACCAAAACAGAAACAAAAACAGAATTGGCAGAGCTGAAAGCACAGATCGCCACAGAGACCAAAGAGCTTCTTGTTTGTATTTGTTTCCCTGTCAGGTGTTGCCGGGAGATCCATTCCCTTCATGTCACTGCCAACTGTGTGAACTCCAGTCACTTGGATGGGTGAAGGAATCCCTGGCAAATACCTCACAGAAATTGTGGCTAACAGCTAAAGCCAAAGATGACTATGCAGAGGGACCAGCTCAGGCCTTTGTCAACTGGGTGAAGAGTCGTCTGTGAATCCCGAGACCTGGAGTCTAGGCAAAGGGAGCAGAACATCCAGGATAAACAGCAGAAGAAAGATGAAGTGTCTCTATCGCATAGAGCTTTGGGGGGAAGCTCTTAGGCTTAGTACCTCTTTTGTAGGCAAGTAAACTGAAGTTTAAGATGATTAAATGGACTATTTGGATTTCCGAGGTTGCATGTAATTCTTCAAGGCCATAGACTGGTCTTCTGATGTGGTGAAACCGATTCTTGAATCACAATAATTCACTGTCTGTCTGCTTGCCATGGAGTCCGTGTGACTAAGTGAAGAGTGCACTATACTTGTGATGTTGATGTGCCTTCTCTTAGAGTGAGCCACTGGGACCAAAGTCCATATTCTCGGGTATTTTGTGGTTAGCCTCCCATGATATTGGGCCATGACTATGATATGGATGGTACATCTCTGCATATGTGGAAGGAAATAAACCTGGTCTCCTCCTCAGCTCCCTCCTCTCTCTTTTCCTAATCCCACCATTCCTTCTTCCTTCCGCCCCCTCTCTCCCTTTTCCTCCCTGTTTCTCTCCTTTCCTTAACTTTCCCTCCATTCCTTCTCTCTTGTCCCCCTTCCTTTTCACATAGTTTGTAATATGTGCCCAGAAAAGTACTGTATATTTTAAATTCATTCTCTTATCTTTAAAAGAAAATACTAAATAAGTGTAAATGCAGTGGCGCACACCTTTAACCCCAGAACCCTGAGGCAGAGGCAGCTGATCTGTGTGATGCCCAGGTCAGCCTGGTCTACATAGCAAGTTCCGAGACAGCTAAGACTATAGAGAAACACTTTGTCTAAACAACAACAATAACACAAAAACCTGAAAAACTAATAATTCTGGAAATTTGATCTAGAACCACAGGGAAGGAGGCTTTGAGGTAAGGGTATTCCCTCTTGAACATGCTCTGCCAGACACCTTGTGGAACATTTAGACTAAATGATACAAAACCCCAGCTCAGAATGTTTGAATAGTGTGTATTTTCCTTCCTGTGCATCTGGATGATAATCTATTACCCCCTAACTGCATCCTTCTTGTGTTTTCTAAGTCCACAAGTAGAGTTGAGCAAAGCATCAAATCTCAGAGAAGTAAAACTTATTTAAAAAAATACATATGATATTGTAAATATCTTTTCTCCTTTTATTGAAAACAGACTTTTCCCCTCACATAATATACCCTGATTACAGTTTTCCTTCTCTCTACTTTTCCCATTTCCTCCCCAATTCCCCTCCCATCCAGATCCACTACCTTTCTCTCTCTCATTAGAAAACAAACAGGATTCTACGGGATAAGAAAGTATAATATAATATAATATAATATAATATAATATAATATAATATAATA
>CAJQZJ010031840.1:431630-476905 GCA_907164525.1 Lophiomys imhausi
TATAATATAATATAATATAATATAATATAATATAATATAATATAATATAATATAATATAATATGGTAAAACAAAAGCTTGCACACTGGAATAGGACAAAACAAACAAACAGAAGGAAAAGAAGAGGCACAAGAAATATATAGAAGTGGATATCCACTCATTTGCACACTCAGGAATATCATAGGGATACTAAACTGAAGCCATAATATATACACAAAGGACCTGTAGATTAAGAGAAATACATATATTACATATACTGTATATTTATATTTTATATAAATATATATAGTAAAAATGAGATAAAATTAAAATTAAAATAAGCCTTGACAGGCATCATGAGGCAAGGAACCTCCAAAGATGCCTCGAGTTCATTTTCTGTTGGCTATCTACTGCTGAGCATACAGTCTACCCTTAAGAGTAGTTTGTTTCCCTAGTGAGACTCCCTGGGAGAAAACTGTTTTGTTTTTTTTTTTTGTAAGTGGTTATCAATTGGAGATTGCTTCTGGGTTAGAGATGGGGCATGTGTCCACTTCCTTCAGCTCTAGGACCCCATATGGTGTAGAGCTGTGCAGGCCCTGTACATGCTGCCTCAGTCTCTGCGGTTCATATGTACATATATCCTGTTGATTTAGAGAGCCTTGTTTCCTTGGTGTCCTCCCCCCTGTGGTTCTTACACTCTTTCCACCTCCTTTTCCATGGGTTCCCTGAGATGTGAAGTGGGGGATTTGATGGAGACATCCTGTTTAGGGCTGAGTGCTCCAAAGCCTCTCACTTTCTGCATACTGTCTGGCTGTGGGTCTCTATATTTTTTTTGTCTCTATCTGCTGCAGGAGGAAGTGTCTCTGATGATAGCTGAGCAAGGCACTGGTTACTTGTCTTTCTGGGTCTGGGTTACCTCACTCAGGATTTTTCTTTTTTTAGTTCCATCCATTTATCTGAGAATTTCATGACTTCATTTTTCTTAACGGTTGAGTAATAATATTTCATTGTGTAAATGTAACACATTTTCTTATCTACTCTTCTATTTAAAGACATCCGGTTGTTTCAATTTCTGGCTATTATGACTAGACCAGCAAAGAACATGGTTGAGCGAATGTCTCTGTGGTAGGATGAAGTGTCCTTTGGGTATATGCCCAAGATTGGTACAGCTGAATCTTGAAGTAGATTGTTTCTCATCTTCCAGAGGAAATTCCACACTGATTTTCATAGTGGTTGTGTTTGCACTCCCACCAGGAATGTATGAGTGTTCCACTTACTCCATGTCCTTGCCAGCATGAGAAGTCATTTTTTTAAATTGACTTAGCCATTCTGACAGGTGTAAGAAGAAATCCCAAAATAGACAAAACTTAATTTTGTTTCTCATTGTCCTCTTCTTTAGCTGTTGGGCAGAGAGTCTGGCAGATTCTAGAACATTTCTGTTTACTCTGAGATATACATCTTTATGATGACTTGATGTTGGATAAGCAGCCTCAATTTCAAATATCTAATGTTTGGGGCAAGGTCTGTTTGAGGACTTAATTTAATGTAAAGTCATTGACCTTCTGTGATGCAGACCTTCGTGAACTTGGAGGCAGGAATAGGGACACTGATTAGTTTCCCATTTATTGCTCTGATAAAGCACCATGGCCAAAGCAACTCATAGAAGAGTGGGTTTATTTAGGCTTATGGCTCCAGATGGTTAGAGTCTATGATGGTGCCTGGGGCAGCAAACTCAAAGCTCACATTTGGAATTATAAGGATGAATACTTGTTTTTTCTGTGGAGTATATTTTAAGCTCTTTGTAGGTTCTGAGTTGGGTCCCATCATTCGAAATTACCATGAGCAAAGCTGTACCCCATTCTGGGTGGCTATTTGTATGTAGTTCTTTCACTTCAGAGATGATGATGTAACTCCTTCTAGTACTCCACCAGACTCTTCATGGACCTGACCCTTTAGGCAGTTCCCCTGGCCCAAAACAGCACACAAATGCTCACTGTACATTTACAACAGTAATGTTTCTTGCTCTCTTTTGCTTCTGAGATTTCTTGTGCAAGAGTCAGGCCAAATCCACAGTCCTCTTCACTTTTCTTGGATAAGGATGGCTGCAGTCCCACACTTTGAAATTTATGCACGTGCATAGTGAATGCTCCAGGATGTGTTCACTATGAGAACTATCTCCTCTCTTTTGCTCTTGAGGGTGATCCTCCTACTTTCTACTATGTGTTTTTTTTATTGCACATTCTCTCTCTCTCTCTCTCTCTCTCTCTCTCTCTCTCTCTTTCCCTCTCCCCTCTCTTTCCTACACAAATACTTCTTGCTTTATCTCCAGTACCCTGGGATCAATATTGTACAGCATTGGCTTCTTGCCTTGCTATGATCTGTTACATGCTTTCAAGGTGAAATCTGTAATGAAAAGTGGCTCTGGTCTGCTCTGAGGTCTTCTGCAGGCATGCTTATATATGTATATACATACCTACATACATACACACACACACACACACACACACACACACACATACACCCTTGCTTATATGATTACAAGAATTTCAGTTGGCAAGTCAGAAATTTCACACCCTAGATTAAATTGGCAAGAAGCCTAGAACTCACCATTTTCACTTTACATTCTCAAATTCTCATGTGGATTTACTGACAGTTATCAGGCCATTAAAATGAACTTTGAGCCAAATTTGCATATGACCCATCTTATGATATTCACTTATTCTATGACTTCAGAGTCTGTTTTGTTGTTTTGAGATGCTCTACAAATCGCAGATGTATTTATATTTGAGGTCTCCTGTCATCCAAAAGCATTAGTGTTCTGACAAAGACATATATAATTAACCATCTGTCACCAATTCTCAAGCCTTATGTATTACCTGTACAAATAAAATACTGTAGTATTTTTCTGTAACCAGATACACTAGGGTTTTATTAAGCAAGTAACTAAGTTGAATAAAGCATCTTAATCCTCTGCAATTAGACATGATAATTTCAATATTAATTACACTTTAGTAGAGTATAGTAGATTGCACTGGATAGGCAGAAGTGTTGGCGTTTTGTACTCCAATGTGCATGTTATTGATGTAGAGATATGGCCTATATGTAAACAATGGTCTCCTGTCATTCTGCAGCTTCTTGTGGGGCTTGGATCTTGTCCAGTACTCTCCCAGGAAGCTAAGCAAACTGGAAGTGTATACTTCTCTGACAGAAGGTCTTGGACTATGTTGGTTTCTGGGCAGATAAGGATGAAACATGGGACAGGATCTATCCAATGCCACAGGATATCCAAGAGAGGTGGGAGAAAGATTTTCTCCACCTCCAATTGTTACAACTCTTTTAGCTAAACAAGCAGGAGGATTAGGGTAGTGGGTGCAGGAGAAACTAATGACTAGTGGTGGTGGTCGAGATAAGACCCTGGCTAGGCAGTTGCAGTGGCAGAGAGCTGGGAGCTTGCACCAAGCAAGCCTGGCAAGGCAGACAGATACAGCGATGAGTTCTTTATTCCAAAGCCCAAAATAAACAGCAAGTCTTAGACAATCATGGAGGAGGAATGGAGCGAGAATTTATTTCATGAAAAGGGACATTATAAACCTTGGGCATTGGGGAAGGGTTTTGGAGGTGAATGTGTTTGATTCACTGGGGCTATGAGTGCCAGGGTACTTCATTTACAGCAATAGCACTGTCCTATCATAAGAAATGGAATGCAGCACCCAATTATCACATGGGCATCAGGGGTGGGGGAAGGCATGGACGAAGGTCATTGGCTGAAAGCCAAGGCACCAAGAGATCTCATTAGCATGGGGAGACTTCAGGTGACCACTGAGTGGGTTTCTTATTGGAAGAAACACTTGGGCCTAATTTTCCTGAAGACTATATGACATTCCTCGGATAGAGGGTGTGGTCAGGCAGTCTGGGAACCCCCAGATCAAGCAGAAGAGGAGGGAATCTTGCAGAGAAAGGGGAGTCCATCATTTAGCACCAATCTCAGGGGCTTTTTGGTAATGTGACATTACCAGCAGAGTCCAAAAATCTATTTTTTAAAATGTTTATTTATCACTTCAATTTACAACTCCACTATAGTGCCCTCTTTCCCCCCCCCCCCCCCCCAGTTCCACCCTCCCACCCTTTCCTCCCTCTCCCATCCAACCCACTCCTCTGATTTGGAGTATCCCTACATATCAGCCCCTCTCAGTTCAACAGTCATATAAGGGCTAAGAGCCTCATCTTGCACTGGGGGCCTACATGGTAGCACCCCTAGGGCAAATTGTACCATTAATAGGTAACAAAATCTATGTTCCTGATCTTTTTGGTGTGTTGGTTGTAGGATAGTTATCCTGTAATATATGGCTAAAATCTAATTAAAAGTGAGTAGATGCCATGTGGATCTTGGAGTGCTAACTTGTACAGCTACTATGGAAATCAGTCTGGCAATATCTTAGAAAACTTGGAATAACTCTACCTCAAGACCCAGCCATACCACTTCTGGGTATATAGCCAAATGATTCCTCACCAAACCACAAGGAAGTTTCCTCATCTATGTTCATAGCAGCCTTATTTGTAATAGCTAGAAACTGGAAACAACCCAGATGCCACTCAACCGAGGAATGGATTTAAAAACTATGGTACATTTACACAATGGACTACTATTCAGCTATCAGAAACAACGAAATCACACAATTTGCAGCCAAATGGATGGAACTAGAGAAGCTCATCCTGAGTGAGCTAACCCAGACTCAGAAGTCTATTTTTAATTTAGTGTTTTAGATTAGCATTCAAAGTAATGGGCTCCATCATGGCATCTCCATTCAAGTGTGTCCTACTTTATCCTCTTGCCTTCCCCTTGCTGACTTCTTCTTTCTCTGTCCTATGCCTCTTACCACCCCCCCTTTCCAGCTGCTCCCCTTTGTCCTGAGTCAGACTCCCTTCTGATTTCCTACTGCCTGTGTTCCATTACTCTCTTCATACCCACCTTGCTTATCATCTCTTCCTCCCCTCTCATGATCTCCTTTTTAGTTTTGTGGCCTACAGATATGCATATGCAAACACACACATTTTAAATCCAGGTTCTGCTAATGACAGAAAGCATGAAGTATTTCTCTTTCTGAGTCTGGCATATTTTGCTTAACATGGTTATTTCTAGTTGTACCCACTTTCCTGCAAATACCATGTTTAACTTTTCTTCCAGCTCCACGAACTTTAATTTTGTGTATATATAGCACTCTTTCTTCATTCATGCCTCTGTTGATGTACATCTAGGCTGAGATCTCTTTCCTAGCTATTGTGAATAGTTCATTTATGTAAACATGGATGTGAAAATATCTCTGTGGAATGTTGTTGGTTTAAAGTTTTTCACATGTGCAGCTAAATGCAAAAATAGCTCCACTTTTAGATGTTTTGAGAAAGATTCCATACTGTTGGCCACACAAGTTTACAGCTCCATCAGCAATAAGTAAAGGTTCTCCATGAACATCTCCATCATATTTTTTTTGTCTGTTTTTTTCATTTTATGACCCACTGCAACTACCCAAGGATATCTTGGAGCCAATGGTTATGGGCCCTTTGAAGTTTGATTGACTCAGCAGTGGGAACACAAATGAAGACAAGGACTTATTCTCTCCAAGAGTCTATTAAGAGCCAATAGTTACGAGGGGAAGAGGGGTCCCCACGAGCTCCTTCCCTTCTCTGAGTGTTGCTAGGGCCTGATGCAGGTAAATACAGTTGAATGGGTTATTGTTTGCAGTGGCTGTGTTGAGTCTACAGGTGGAGTTCCACTGAACTTATCCCTATCTTAAATACTTTCTGCCCCTTCTTTTGGGATGATCTCTAAACCTTAGAGGGGATGGCTTGCATGCCTTTTAAAAAGCTGATCCACAAGTATTTCTTGCTCCCTATCCTGAGCAATCTTATATCATCACCACAGTTCATTTAAAAGAGAGGTTTCCTTGATTAAAACTGGGATAAGCTTTTGCTTATGGTTATAAACATGGATATTTAGAAAGCAGCTTTCTGCTTTGACGGTGTTCTGTTGCTGTGAAGAAACACCACAACTAGGGCTACTTTTAGAAGAAAACATTTAAACCTGGGGTTTGTTTAATGTTTCAGAGCATTAGTCCATGGCTGTCATGGTAGAGAATATGGTGGCAGACAGGCAGGCATGGTACTCCAGCACTAGCTGAGAGCTTATTATATCCTGACCCACAGCCCATAGGCAGAAAAGATGATTGGTCTAGAATAAGGTTTTGAAACCTAAAAACCCACCACCCAGTGGCACACTTCCTCCAATAAGGCCATATTGGAGGCTATAATCATCCTTATTAAACAGTTCCCACTAACTGGCAACAACGTATTCAAATAGGTATGCCCATGGGGGTCATTCTTGCTCAAACCACCACAGGCAAGTTAGTCAAACATTTTAGGTTCCCTTACTGGTATACATCTTCCCAGACCTGGGTTGCTATTTGGGCTTATAGTACCAGGCATGGGGCATCCCATGGATCTCAACTTTAACCATAGAGCAGTTGGTTACCATTACCACAGTCAAACCACTATTATACTAGTAGGCATATCTTACATGGCAGGCTGGACATTAGGTTCACAGAGTTCATAGCTTGGCAAGATTCATGATGCTGTTTTCTGCCAGCAGCCCACTCATCGAATGTACTCCCTTAGTAGTTTGAATGCTAGTCAGCATGAAGTGGACAGTGATGGGGAAATGAGGACAAGTATGTTTTGAACTATGGAACAAGCTGCACTCTTGCCATATGCATTGTACTGATTTAAACTCAATGGTATTGGGTGTAGAATGCTAACCATGACTTATCAGATACTTAGATACTGTCCTATGTCAGTTCTGGCATAACTACAGGGACTATAAGATGTAATACTTTCTTGGTTTGTTTTTGGGGATGCTTGTGATGCTCCATAGGAAAAGGATACAGGAACTTCAAAGTTCAGCTCCCATATCTGTGTGTTGCCTCCTTCCTAAATTCTTTCTTGAACAAAATAATGTTTCTGTTTGTAAGCATGTTCTTTGAAAAAAAACACAGGGATGTGCTAACACATAACACAATACAGGCAGAAAGAAAAATGCAGCTTTAGAAAATTTAGTAACTATTATGAATTATGTGATAGAAAGCAACAACATCAACATTTATACATGAGTTTGAGTCAGGGCACCACTGTATACTACTCTCTGATGATAGGATATATATTATGTTATGTTTAAAAGAGCTTTTTTTCTTCATGTTGATAAAAATTTGACAGATATTTAATGTTCTGGAAACTGTTTCCTCAATTTTAGGTTAATTCATGAAAAGTTTATTTATTTTTTTGTAACTCTGAGGATTGAGAGCTGGAGAGATGGCTCAGGGGTTAAGAGCCTACACTTAGTTCCCAGCACCCACATCCAGGAACTCAATATCACCTGTAACTACAGCTCTGGGGAATCTGTCACCACCATCTTGCCTCCACAAGCACCTGCACTCAGGTACACATACCCACACACAAACATATTGTCGAGAGCACGGTTTGGTCATCCAAATCCCGACACCTCCTTCTCTGTGGAAGGGAGTCGTGTGACCAGGTGACGGCACTCGCCACCCAATAAGGTCAAATGGAATACAATTAGGCAGGCTGGTTTTTATGATATTTATTATACTAAATTACAACTTATACTAAATGAAATATCTCTACTTCTACAGGATCAGGATAAGCTGCATCAATCAAACAGAAACACTTAATGGTCATTAAAGCTAGAATAACTAATATTACAATATATAACCACCACATCCTATACTTATATTAATATTCCCACATCACACATCATACGACCTGTCCGAAGACCGTGGCTCTCCTGTTCCCCTGCGTCGATGTTCAGGGCAAAGCCCCAGTTCTAGTCTCAGTTCAAGGCCTGAGTGAATGGGCAAGGGATAGAGAGAGAGGTCTCAGCACAAGGTCTGAGGAAGGGGCATAGACCTAAGATAGAGACAGAGGCAGGACGTCAGTGACAAGACTGATCGCTGCTTACTGCTTGTCTCCTTTGGTTTTTATACTTTCATTTTAGCTGCATTATAATATCCGCATAAGGCAGGCTAATTATTCTAATTACTACGTCATCCACATATGGTGGCACTCCTTATCTACTTATCTTTCTCCTACAGCTGGTCTCAGCTTGGGCTGTGGCTGACAGCTCATTGCAGCTAAACGAGAAGCTATTACTTATAATCCAATACTTACATTACTTTACTAAACTCCCTGCAGCCATTCTCTATGGCTGCTTACAGGCTCCTTACACATATATACATAATTATAAGTAATAAAGTAAATCTTTAAAAGTATCAAGATTAATATATCTATACTTACTTCAGTAATTGCTACATTAAAAGGTTTAACTAGTATTCTCTTTATATCCTACAAAACATCTAAAGAGAATTCTCTAAATAGGAAGGGTGTGCGATTGACCAGTTGGGTGGTAAGCCTATTGCTTGATCATTGCTCAAGATCTGAAGCTTCCAACCCCACTTTTTGTTCTAGTCACTTTTCAACACTTATTCTGTTATACGAACCAGCAGGATTAGAAAGAAAAGATGAGTAGGGAATAATCTTTGTTATTGTGCTCAACTAGAAAAGATGGTTATTTAAAATAAACTGAGTAAGTTATTAGCAAGGCATAAAAAAAAAAAAAAAGAATTCTTGACTAACATGGTCAGAGTCCTGGATTTTATCCCCAGAACTCTAAATAAGCAACAAAACAACCGCAGTCAATTAGCAAGATATTTCGAAGGGCTTTCCTGAGAGGACAGAGAAAGAGTGCTAACAGTGACATTTTCTATACAATCAGTTATTGAAGGGATGTAGGATTGAGATGAGGGGTAAAGGGCTTCCCTAGCAAGTGTAAGGCTCTGGGCTGGATCCCCCAAAATAAGGTATGGAAGGGGAATATGGAAGGGTAATAGTACACTTAAGGATACTGTGGTGATTTGAATAGGATAACCCCCATAGTATGTGAATGTGAATAGAATAACCCCCAGAGACTCACACATGTGAATGCTTGGTCCACACGGAGTGGCACTATTAGGAGGTGTGGCCTTGTTGGAAGAAATGTGTCTCAGTCTTTCTCCTGCTATCTGTGGATCAAGATGAAGAACTCTCATCTCCTTTTCTGCCATCATGTCTGCCTAGTTGCTGCCACGCTTCTTGCTAGGATGATAATGCACTGAACCTCCAAACTGTAAGCCAACCCCAATGAAATGTTTTTCTTTATAAGAGTTGCCACAATCATGGTGTCTCTTCACAGCAATAAAATCTTAAGACAGCTACTCTGTGTTACATGGCAAGATCCTGTCTCAAAAAACCAAGAGTGAAGGACTCAGCTCAGTTGCAGAGGACTTGTATAGCTGACTAAGGCCCTGGGTTTGGAGTCCTGAAGGAAGATATCAAGTTTGACAAGGCAGATGGGCAATATGTACCATAGTAGACAAACATACAAAGACCCGCACGATGACAACATTAGTGCATATGACAATGTATGTCCATTGTGGAGATCTCACAAGGCCTCATCCCTGGATTTAAGAGCCTCAGGCAATCAATGGCTGCTGATAAAAGAAGAATCAGTTTTCTCCAGGGATGAACTCCCTGATAGATAGGATTATCCAATCCTAAGCAGTCAGCCCTAGACATATGTACATACAGTCAATGCTAAATGGACTAGAAAGATTTAAATTCATATAGAAAGCAATAATAATTAGAGAATAAGAGGCCATGAATTTGGGAGGAAGTGGGTGAGGGGGCACAGGAGCTGCTGGAAGTAAAAGGGGATGGGAGTGTTGTAGATGCAGCATGTATGTGTGAAGTTCTCAACAAAAAAAAAAAAATAAGATTGAAGAAAAACACACTGCATATTTGTAAAACCACAAGAATTTAGAATGTGGTCAGGTGAATAGAGAAAGACAAATACCCTGCATCAAAAAAGACCGTTTCTATCCTCCAAGTATATATTTCAGTACGGGCAACCTTGTTGGTTTTACAAGGAGACAATATGTTTTATGTGTGCTATTGTTACCTTTAAAATAAATTATAATATGATGAATAATTCAATTAATAGGATACATTTTTTATAATTAATTTTGAAGTTGATGCTAGGCATATAAATGAAAAAGTGTAAGGGTCTTCATTTAAGCTTTTTAATGACCTCAGAATTCCCTCTAGAAGCTCTTACTCACGTTTCACTCTTCTTCCTTTCTTCTTGATGTGTAAACACAAAGCAAGATCAGTATTTCCCCACCTTCTTTCAGCTTTATAGGAAAGATTGTTGGTTTTGACAGGTAAGGAACCATGTTTTAAACACTTGAAGTCCCCCATTCAGATTAATGTCTGCACATTCTTACATCCTAAGAATTTAAATTTCCCCAGAAATCGCATTTCTTGCTATTTTAAAACCAAAGTGTTTTCAAATTCCCTCTAATATATATCAGAACTCTCTGTCAACAGGAAGTCATTTGTCCACACAGGCATTTCTGAAATGGAGCTTTAGTAAACAGTGTTCACAACTTAAACCCAATATTTTTCAAAAAATAATGGTGAGTATGAAATGGACCACTTAAGAACACCTGTCCTGTCCTTTCCTGATTGGGAAATCTTATAGTTTTTAAAATAAATTTCACAGGAAGCCTGGCTCTTCCAACAAGAAAGAAAACATTGTTTCTTTTATCACCAGGTTTATTATCCTAAAAGCTTTTAGGTTTCCTTTTCCAACTTGGATTCATATCAAACTCCTAAATAAATGACACCTTTCTCATCTTTTTTAAGCTGTTCTGACTCTGAGGGCCTGGTTCTCTCAGGCTGGAGCTGTTTCAATATCTTGCAATGAGGCAACTAAGTAAAGTGTTTCAGGTTTTGGCTGGGAGGCTCTCCTTTCCTCTGAGTAGACTTCTGTCTTCTTCAGTTGAAGCCAGTATGTCTCAGTCCCATTTCTAAATTTTGGTTTGGAAAACACTATGCCTCAGATTAAAAGAGAGAGAGAGAGAGAGAGAGAGAGAGAGAGAGAGAGAGAGAGAGAGAAAATCCCAAACAAAACCCAAACCTACTATAAATGAAGCATCTGACAGTTGAGTATCTCCTTTGCTTATTTCAGATAGCAAGTGGGATGTATACCCAGAAACTAGCATTGCTTTCTCAAGACTTCATATAACCCGTGGTCTGTAATGAATATGAGTATTGGAATTATTCAATATCTTTTGCTTTATGCTTATGATGACTTGATGTGAGAAAAAGGTAATTTCCTTTACCAAGATTTTTGAAAGCTTCTATTTGCCACGTTTTGAGGTGAAACATCTTGATACACATTCTTCATTATGTGCCTTTCCCGCTGTGATGAAACCTCTTTTATGGTAGCCTAAATGTTCACTGTTTTAATTTTTTTTTCTTTGAGACAGGATCTCACTAGTATCCAGGACTTGCCTGGAACTCACTATGTAGACCAGAGATGGCCTTGAACTCATAGAAATGATCACTGCTTCCCCAGGGCTGGGATTAAAGGTATATACCACAATGCCCAGCTTCTCATTCATTATTGAATACTCCCCATAGGGCATGTGTCTGGCACATGGTAAAAGATTAAGGAAATGCTTCCTGACAATTGACTATGTGGAAGGATTGGCTGAGGGATTAGCCTTTGCATTAAAACAATGTAGTCAGTGGGGATAAAATGTAATGCAGTGTATGGTGTTGTAATCTCTGACTGAAGAATGCACAGAGGCATGGTGTGATGGACATTATAGTGAAGAATGGTTATGAGTTATTTGGGCTCACTGAGAAACCGGCTCTAGAAGCAGGATTGCACTCCCAACTCTGCCTCAGACTCAAACATGCTTGCCTCAGGTGCCCTTTAATGCCCCTTGTATGAGGATGGGTTGTTACCTTCAACTCTGACAGGGAGGAGAGAAAACAACAAAACAGCCCAACAGTAGCACCATTGCCTTGAGAAGAGCTAGAAAGTCAATCACTTCCAATGGAGGTTACTATTGTTTACCCTATGATATAAAAATGTTTATAGCAGGAGAGAGAAGCTGGAAGTTGAGATATGGGGAGCTCATCCATGGAGTGAAAGTTCAAGGAGGAAAACCTGCTCTCTGCCTCAACTTTCCTGGTTGGTTTCTGCTGGATGTCATGAGCACCTGGTTTGATGATGTGACATCTACCTGCTGCTGTTTGTTCTTTTACTTGAAAGCCTCATCTGAGGGAACCCTCTGCTGCACCTCAACTCTCAGCAGGGAGTTCCAGCTGCATCAATGGGGCTCCCTCAGTAGGTTTCTTCTGGATGTTCTGAAGGCCCTATTTGATGGTTTTCTTTCTTTCTCTCTCTTTCTTTTCTCTATCTATCATCTATATATCTATGTATCTATGTATCTATCTATCATAACTTCTTGTTATTTGTTCTTTTACTTTGATTTTCAATATACTTAATAAACTCATTCAAAATAAGAAGTATGGGTATCACAGATAATTTTCTGGATCATATAAGACATATGCTTGAAAACTATGGGGACTTGTTGATGGACAGATTCTTCTGTATACAGAAAGGACAAGACATGGCAGGAGAAGTTTTGGAGAAGATGCTATCTGAAAAGTATCTTGAAGAAGTAAGAGTTTCTCAGAGTCCAGGAAGATAGGAAAATGAGAATTTATAACCAAAGGAAATCATGTAGTCAAGGAATGCTAAATTTGAAGTATTTGGGAAACATGAAGTGGGAGAATCCCAGTGGGCTTGGAGATCAAGATGAAGACATACCCTGTAAATTCTTTACTTAAATATGCAAAGGGTTTATAATTCAAGTCAGTATTTTGAGCTTAGGGACACTGTAGCCACTAAATAAGTAATTTGCAATATGTAGACTAATTAACATTTAAACAACACTAATAAACATTTGTGTAGAATAAATTGAAACTGTTTAGTTGACAGGATACATTGTATATAAGAAAAAAACCAAGCTTCAGATTGTAGCTATGATCTTAACCTGAAGGTTACTTTTCCTCTGAAGAAGTACTGTGGCAGTGGTCAACCATCTCCTTCTTACACACTAGGGGTACCATTACTGCAACAGAGCATTTGGTCTAGTTCATGTCAGATATGAATGGAGAGGAGCTGGGATGTTGTCACCCTTATATAGTATAGTGTGTATATTTCCATATTCACCACAAAGTATATGAAGATTAAATATTGGAGGAAGGTACTCAAGCTGGAATTCACAATTTCAAAAGCAACACAGCATGGAGAATAGAGGAAAGCCAGATAGCCTAAGTTCAGTTCTGACTGATTGTCAAAAGTGTGTTGAGCATCAGTCTGGTATGCAAAAGTAATGCCTCAGGAACTTGTTTGCCAAAAACATAGGACAAGAAGATGGGATGTACTAGCGGAGTTTAGAAAAGTTGGAAGGCAGAAGCTAAGTGGCTAGCTGAGTATGTAGGTGCCTAGGATACAGTTGTGTCCAAAAGAAGCTAACTAGTCTGGGGCTCTGAAGGAGAAGTGCTTAAAACACAAAGGGAAGGATCTAGATATTATCTTCAGGGACCTGGGAATATGTAGACAGTATTTTCTTTTCCTTGGAAAGGATTTTGTATTGGCAAAAACATCATACAAATTATACAGGCGAATTTGAAGTTGCAAACACATCTGTCTAAGTAAATAAAGACTATGAGATGCTGTTTTCTTAAAATGTCTTCTGTAGGTAGGGCTGCGACTATAGGGCTATGACTTGAAGCTTCCCTACCATGGTTATTATGATGAAACAGATGTGTTTGTAGTGGGATACAAGCATTCTGAAATCTCTTTGCATGGCAGCCTTGAAAGTCAGCCTCCTTTGTTTTGCTTTGCTTTTTTTCCCCCAAGTGAATTTAGGAAGTATGAGAACAAAGAATTGTATTCCAGTGACCCGTAAAACAAGTGTTCTGTTTGTTTTCTCTGCTGAGGTAGTCATCAATTATGTGTGCTCCAAGCACACACTAATTTTTCTTTTAGTGGAAGGTTCAGTGGTGTCAAGATTTTCCTTTTGTACTATAGCTTATTAATGAAATGAAAAACTCTGGAAAAAGGAGAAATGTAAACAACCTGAGAAGCATGTTCTATGAATACAGACTCTAAAGAGGTGCTAGGAAGTACTGGCAAAGTCAATATTGGTATTAAGAGGATGCAGAAGCTAACAGAGTTAACACCAAGAAAAAGACAAGGCAAAAAAAGGACCACCACTTAACAATGTAACTCCATAACTGCATGAGTTACTTTACTATTGCTGCTATAAAACATGACAAACAAAAGGGACTCATGAAAGAGTTTATTGTAGCTTATGGTTCCAGGGCCACAAGAGTCCATTGTGGTAGGCAGGCATGGTAGTAGGCCATAGGGACAGGAATCTGAGAACTTATATTTTTGACCAGAAACATGAAGCAGAGGGAGGAATTGGAAGTGAGGTGAGGCTACAAGCTCTCAAAGCCTACACCAGTGACATTCCTCTTCTAGCAAGGCCCTAGCACTTAAAGGTTCTATACCCACCCCCAAACAGTGCCACCAATGAGAAATCAAGTATTCAAATCCTGGGGGCCTGTGAGGGAATTTATCTTTTACACCACAATGACTAAAACTCTGCTTGAAGATAAAAGGTGGCCATTTCATCTGGAAACATTCAGAACACTTTTTTTAAGCATTAAGGATCAGTGTCTTGTTCTGACCTCAGATAGACATGGCTCCTCAACGCCCCAACCTATACCATATCACATGCAGGGATAGGTGGGGGTAGAGTCTTCATGCCAACAAGACAACAACAGAAGGAAGCCTATCAGAGCCCAGTGGCTTTCATCATCATGTCTTTATGTCTGCTTAGGAATACAAGGTGCTACATAAAGGAACCTGAGACACTTTTACAATGATTTTAAAGATCCAAGCAGGGAACTGGTGGACTTAGGAGCTAGGAGTATGCTTTCTTCTTCCTAACTCAAGACTTTAGGAGCAAGATAGGAGAAGTCATTACATGACAAGATATGTGTGAAAATGAAGATTTGGTCCTAAGTGGCAGATAACCTCCTGTGAAAACTAAGAAGAAAAGGCTTAGGAGAGTAGCTGATGGACTTCTGTATTCAAGGATCATATTTTAATTATTTATCTCTGTATTTTAAGCATCTACTATAGTTCTTTGCATGTCCGTAAGTTAAAATTAATAGCTTATGAAAGAAAAGAAATCATTAAGCAAAAGAAATTATAAATTATATTTGTATAAGTGGTTATAGGTGTGGGCAAAAATCAAAACTAACAACCTGTGAAAGATGTGTGCATTTATTCTCCTAAGAGGGAGCAGGAAATTGGTCAACAATGATAACCCATGGCTAAATGTGAACACAGACTAAAGGGCTTTAAGCAGAGGAACTTGAAATGTTAGCACAAAGATGCAGGACTGATCTCACAGCTACTGCTACACCCCAGTTAACCAAGTCAATAGGAGACTCTATACTGTTCTAGGGAAATAGGTTTTGTAGGGTCTGGGGGTATAGAAGGTTTTTGGGGAAACAATAAAAATCAATACTGTTCCAGAGTGAGAAAGAGATGAAGACTAAGATAATATCAAAGCCTTCATAGTCATAAGTGAAGATAAATATACAAACAGGTCACTAATAACCAACATGGACCAAAGATAATGAGTAAGCTTCTGTAACAAAGTACTACAGACTGGGTTCCTTAAAAAGCAGAAGCGCATTATCTGTCTGTTCTATGGGATGGAAGCCTGGCATCAAGGCTTTGGCAGGATCAATTTCTTTTGGAAGCTATGAAGGAGAATCTGTTACAGGTCTTTCAGCTAGCTTCTCATGGAAGTCTTTGCTAGAAGTTGTTTGTGTTCCCTTGTTTTCACCTTGAAGATGAGTTGGGTGATCTCTGCCTTTATCTTCATATGGCATTATTCCTGTGTGAGTCTCCGTGTCCAGATTTCCCCCTTTTTTAAAATATTTATTTATTACTTTAGATTACATCTCCATCACAGTGTCCTCTTTCTACCCCTCCCAGTCCCGCCCTCCTACCCTCTACCCCCATCCCTTCCATCCCACTCTTCTGGAGTGGAGTGTCCCTACAGAACAGTCCCCCACCCCAGTTCAGCAGTAATTTGAGGGACAAGAACCTCCTCATACACTGGGGGCCTACAAGGCAGCACCACTAGGGCAAAGTGTCCCACTGACAGGTAACAAAGTCTATGTTCCTGTTCCCTTTGGTGCATTGGTTGTAGTATAGTTATCCTGTACTATATGGCTGAAGTATAATTTTAAGTGAATAGATGTCATGTGCATCCTTCTGAGTCTGGGTTTTCTCACTCATTATGAGCTTCTCTAGTTCCATCCATTTGGCTGCAAATTGCAGGATTTCATTGTTTCTGATGGCTGAGTAGTATTTCATTGTGTAGATGTACCACAATTTGTTTTGTTTTTTATCCATTCCTCAATTGAGGGACAACTGGGTTGTTTCCAGTTTCTAGCTATTACAAATAAGGCTGCTGTGAACATAGATGAGGAAACTTCCTTGTGATTTGGTGAGGAATCATTTGGATGTATACCTAGAAGTGGTATGGCTGGTCTTGAGGTAGAGCTATTCCAAGTTTTCTAAGATATCTCCAGACTGATTTCCATAGTGGTTGTAGAAGCTTGGAGTCTCCTTTTATAAAATAGGGATCATATTGGGTTAGGAACCACTCTACTTACCTGGTCTTAGATTGTTATTTAGTTCTAAATAAGGTAATAGTTACAGGGATTAGGAATGATATTGTATTATTTTAGGGGATTATACTTCAGACATAACAGAATATAACAGTTCATGGGAATATGCAGCATGGTTTGACCAGATAGTAACTTAAATATTTTGTGCTAGAAAATTGGTATAAAGTCAAAAAATAAAATGTTTGGAGGAAGATATCTTCCCATTTGCATTAGCAATCATATTTTTAAAGTATTTACCTTTTTATGTATATGACAGGTTTTCCTGTATGTGTGCTTGTACATGCACTACCCACAGGGGACAGAAGATAGTGCCCTTTGGAACTGGAATTACATATGGGTGTGAGCCACTATGCAGATTCTGTTCACAGAACCCGGGTCCTCTGCAAGAGCAGCCAGTGTTTCTAACCACTAGGTCATCTCTCCAGCTCCCAGAAGGTGTTTTATAAGATAGAAATTGACATATTAGATCAACAAGTCATTCATATCTGCTATAGATCAGAATGTTGTATATTATAACAGAGATTGAACATTCATGAGCTAGCCACAATCTCCAGAATGACTTATAAATAGTTAGTTTGTGTGTGTGTGTGTGTAAAATTTATTTCCTACTATGTAGAGAAAGTGTGCAAATTTACATTGAAAATTGGTTTTAATTTCTTAGACAGAACTATTTTCTGATCATATAAGAAATAACTGAAGCAAAGTTTAGAGCAAAATGATTATATTATTGAGAGATCATTATAGTGAGGAGAAGGTTGTTAGGTCTAACTAGAAACACCTCTAGATGCCATGAAAATAATTTTTGTAAGGTGCAGGGAACAAACTAATTCTGCCTGCTTCTGATGCATATGTAATAACATCTGACCATGTCCAGTCTCACATGAAACCTCCCTTCTGGTGCCATAGTAAGCTGGCCATTTCAAATATGAATCTACTCACTTCATCTCGCATTTCTTCAGTATCTTTCCATTGTCCACAGACTAAATGCTGCCAATGATTTTCATGAAGAATGAGTCCCAGCCTCAATGCCCAAACAACCCTTCCATCTCTTGTTTTATTCATTAGTTAAAAATATTTTATTCAAAAATTGGAATGCCTTAATACCAGTGCTAGAGAAGCTTGAGATATGAGTTGAGTTGGACGGATGAACGGAGCACCCCTGTGTTGCCATGGTTTACATATGGAGGGTTCCCATGTTCAAGGCTTGAGCCTCAGTGCAATGCTCAAAGGCGGAGTTTTTGGAAGATGGGGACTCTGTCATAACCAATGAATTCAATCACTGACAGATTCAAAATATGATGGCCTTTTTGAGAGGTGGTAGAAACCAGGAAGTAGGGCCTTGTGAATGGAAGAATGTCCCAGGAAGTTTGTCCCAGAAGGGTGGATATTGTTGTGGCCGATTCCTCTGACTCTCATCCTACTTCCTGCCACCCACGGTGTGAGCACAGCTCTCCTCTGTCACAACCTTCCACAATACTGCTTCCTGACAGTCTCAGTCACTGGACCGAAACCATTATCTAAAATAAACCCCCTTCTTTCTAATTGTTCTCAGTTATTTGGGCTTGATAATGAAGTGTGGACACAAGTATAATATAACGAATGTTATAAAAATCCTGCTCTTATTATGTCATTAGGGTACAGGGGAAAGAGAAGTGAATTTTGTCAGGAGGCACTTAGAATGGGTTTTGTTTTTCTCTCAGAGCCATTTTCTGACCATGTATGCTCTGCACTGTACCTCAGAAAGCAGTGTTTTCTAGTTGTCTGTGTTCCAGGGAAGGTACTGGGACTAACTTCTGAAGGAAGAAACCACATCCAAACATCTTGGTTTCAGGCACTATTTTCAACACACCTGCTAATTCCTCCCCAGCCCCAATTTTTGCTTAACAGCTCTCTTGTGATGTGTGTTCATGCACTCTGTTAACAGGGATCCCCTTTATAGACTTAGGAGCTCTGGTACCATCATACCCTGTCTAGTAACCCTGGTTACTTCCCCCTGATAGACTCATTGGCTCTCCATTCTCTATGTAATCATGCCCAGAAATCATGTGCCGAAGCACCAAGTGATTTCTATTTCTTGTCTGGTTCCGAAGATAACTATAAAGGTTTACCCTGCACTCAGATTTCTAATCTAAAAAGAAATCAGAAAAGTTTGGCTATGTTAAAATTTATTTATTGATTTATTCTTGCCTTATGGGATCTTTCTTCCCTAGAGGAAATATGAATTTTGAAGTGCATGTCCAAGATCAGGACAGATATGGTTCCTGCTCCAAAAGGTATTATAGTAAATGAATAAAAGATGTTTGCCCAGAAGATGCTAACTGGGGTATCAAGGCCATCAACACTTATATTTACTTTTTAAAAATGTACATTAAGTTTTTTAGTTCAGTATTGGTAAATCATTATGTAATCATTTTCCACAAAACATGCTTTGGAAAGCCTTGAAAATCTCACAAGGCCCTATCCAGCCCTAGATGAGAAGCTACTGATAACCATTTAATGACCGGTAACAGAGGGAGAATCAGTCATCTCCTGGGATGAGAACCCTGATGGGTTATCCAGTCCCAAGTGGTCAGTCTTAAACACATGTCCATAGGAACATTGGTTATATTTATGTAACAACAATGAAGAGCAGGTCATTAATTTGAGAAAGAATGGGGGCAGACACAGGAGGAGTGGAAAAGAGAGGAGATAATATAAATACAATATTCATGTGTGAGATTAATAATGATAAAATAAAAATAACTAATGAGATGGAGACCACTTTTAAAGAAAAAATAATCTAAACATCACTAGGCAATGAATCATAGACTCCACACAGTTCTGAATAACCTCAGTTGAGGTGCTGAAGCTTCCCAACCAGTGAATAGGAAACACATGTACTCTCTTTGTGAGCTACTATGCCTGGCAAGAATTTCTCTTCATAAATTACTTTTTTAAAAGGAAATCTTAGATATTTCTTTAGACACTAGTATTGGCATTTTGCTTTAAGAATCAATGAATATCTCACAGAGATGAAGGGTTGAATTAATCAGTTCCTTATTCTGTAGGTGGGAACATATCAATTTCATTGTTTTTTGATAAAGAAAAATCTTACCTTTGCAGCTTTCAGGATATCAATTTTAATATCCTTCAGAAATGTACTGGATCTCAAATTTTTTTTATCTCGTCTATATCTCCTACACTCTACACTCTTATCAAAGCTAAGAAGTTACCATCCTGTGTAGAATGTAAGACTTCAACTTTTTCATCCAACTTTTTATTGAGTATTTACTACCGTGAAGGACTCCCTGAGATGAAGTCTGATACAATATGAACTGTCTGAAATCACTTTCAATATCTAAGAGTCTTTACTTAAAAATAAATTAGCTCAAAATTTCCAAACTACTTTTTCTTTTTTTGTCTCCCTTACTTGTTGTGGGATACTGAGAAGGTCAATGGTTCGCTATAAGATAGGGTTTCTGAATCTGTAAAATGATACTGTCATTTACTATCCAGGCTTGTTTTCAAGTTTGAAAGAAATCTCAAGTGTTCAGTGAATGTTAGGTCACACTGTCAATATCTTTTCAATCATGTTTCTACAATGTCTCTTTAATTAGTACAACCAGTAGCCCTGTGTGGATAGTTATGCTTAAATTAGTTAAAATTAAACAATTAGCAGGACTGTCCACAGTCCAGTTCTCAAGAGGAGCACATGGCTCATGACTACCTGCTTGCACAGCACAGTGCCGCAGGTATAAAATATTTTTGATGTCACAGAAAGTTCAATTGGACAACACAGTCTTTAAAGCCCTTGAATAAAGGGGAGAGCCAGAGAGAGAAAGCGGCAGGGGATTAGGAGAATTGAGGTCCCCCAGATCAGATATTGACTATTGGAAAAAAAGAAAAAGAAAGAAAGAAGGAAGAAAAGAAAAGAAAACAGAAAAAGGCCAGACTTATTTCCGATGAGTTTGTTGACAGTTCCATCTAGAAAGATAGTCATTCTTCCTTAATCCTTTCATACAAGACTTACAAAGCATGTTCTGTAGCTAGAATGCCTTGGGTCAGACACTGGATCTGGGATCCTTTACTTATTGACTGTGTAATTTGGGACAAACTCATTTTTTAAATATTTTATTTAATATTCATGTATACATATGATGTGTTTGTTTTTTGTTTTGCTGAGACGGGGTTTCTCTGTGTAACAGTTCTGGCTGTCTTCGACTCACACTATAGACCAGGCTGGCCTCGAACTCACAGAGATCCGCCTACCTCTGCCTCCCAAGTGCTGGGATTAAAGGTGTGCACCACCACGCCCAGCTCGTATGATGTGTTTGGATCCAGACCATTCCCCATTTGCACCCCTGCACCTCCTTAATGCTCCCTACCACTTTCCATCCCAACTTCATGAGCTCTCTTTCTTTTTTAAAATTGAATACCCATCAAAGTCCATTTAGTGCTACATGCCTGTGCATGGATGTGAGACCATCTACTGGGGTAGAATGGGGAGCATTTCCAGGCCCTCATTCCTAAAGAAAACTGACCCTTCCTCAACAGCAGAGATCAGCTACCCATAGGTCCTCAGATAGGGATGGGATTTAATGAGTTCCCTCATCCTGCAGTCTGGGATTTTGGCTGGCTTGATCTTTATACAAGTCTTGTGCATGCAGTCTGACCTACTGTGATTTCATATGTGAAAATATGCTGTTATGTTTAACACATACTGTTTTCCTGCAGATGTCCACTCCTTCAGGATCTACAGTCTCTCTACTCTCTCCTTCATGATGGTCCCACGCTTTGGAGGGAGGGAGTGTGATATAAGACAGGCTATGTAACTTCTCAGTTTGTACAAATCCTTACTGTGAAATGTAGGTCATACAGTATCTACATCCTCTGCAAATCACCAGGAAGACTCAGTGAAGCCATGCCACTGGGCACTTTGGCAGGGGCACATGATTTGAACCGTCTCCGCAGGATGTTGCCAACTTTGCCTTTTCTTGGACTGTTTTTGGAAGATTCTCTGAGTCTCTCTTTGAAAAATACTATCACACTTTCATAAAGTATTTAAAAACTAAAAATAATATATATTTCTCAAATAGGGGTTCTGTATGAAGTACGTGTGTGTGTGTGTGTGTGTGTGTGTGTGTGTGTGTGTGACTTTGATGGAAACATTTCTCTCCTTCCTCCTGTTTCCTTATTAAAACCACTACAAAGCATGAAACGTCGTGGATATGAAGTCTGCTTGTCCTTCAGGATAATCCAACCTTGTAATCGAACAAAACCCACCACAGCCCTGTAAGAAAATGCACAGACTTTGTGAAGCAGACAATGCATTTTCCTTCCTCACACTCTGATCCCTATTTTGTGAGCTGTCAGGGTAACTCAGATTAGTGTACATTTTCAGTTACCGAAGCAATGGAAGGGAGAAATAGTGAGAATAATTTAATGAGACAGATAATCTAAACAATGGAAGTGTACAGGAATCATTAATATTCAGTTATTTTTAAATGTTTGTTGATTCAATCCCCATTCATCAAGTCTTCCAGGCAAAGCATTACATTGGCACTATTTATCCCTCTGAATAATTCTTATGGTGGATTTACCCCAACAATTGCTTAGTTTGAGCTTATATTTAAATTAGTTTATTTTCACTAATACAGACAGACTGACTTTAGAAGGCTCAAGGCATCAGGGAAGCATCAGGCCGAGATTAGAACTCTTTATGTCAACAATCAGCATGTACATTTCATCTGTAAATGAATAAAGAGTTAGGGTCTTTTATCAGTGTGTATATTTAGCATAGGAAGAGGTTGTTCTAACCTCAGAGAACCTAAAAGCACTATCCCACATCTTTGTACAGGCTGCAGTAATGACCATGAGCCAGGTGCTTTCAGCAGATCTGAGGGGTGAGTGCAGGGATACCACATCAACCCAGTGTGAGCACACAGGTAGCATCTATTACTAAAGTCACAGCACAGTGACTTCAACAACTGGTCCCTTTCTTCCTTTGAGTCTCTTCTGGAATGCAAGGCGACATAATCCTTCCACTCTGCAGAGAGAAGCCAGCTGACAAACACCAGCTCCCTGCCCTCTGACTGTAACAAGTTGGGCCCTGGAACATGTAGCACACTAACTGAGGTTTTATCTGCTGGTGCCCTGAGATTTTGGAAATGAAAAGTGTGACAGATATGGCGAACCATGACACACTCCCTGGTTTCAGCAGGCAGCCTTTTCTAACCCAGTCTGTTGTAGACTGGTTGCTCCCAATAAACTGATGGCAAAGCCCCATTGCCGAAGACAAAAAATTTTATTGGAATAAACAACGAATATCTGATTTGACTTAAGGTCCACTCCACAAGATGGAATCCATACCTGACATTGGTTGGGTGACCAAGAACCTGGGACTAGATTGGGGACCTATGGTCAAACCAAATACTGCTGTTCCACTACAAGAATGTAGCAATAAAATGACTGCCAATGATATTCGGCTACACTCATAGATCAGAGTCTTGCTCAGCCATCATCAGAGAAGCTTCCTCCTGCAGCAGATGGGGACAAATACAGAGACCCACAGCCAGATAATGTGCAGAGGGTGAGAGACTGGAAACACTGAGCCCCAAACAGTAAGACTCCATCAAATACCTTCTCTGAAGGCTCGGGCACCCCAAATAAGAGCCAGAAGAGAAGGAGGACACCAAGAAAACAATGCTCTCTAAACCAACAGATTATGCACATATGAACTCACAGAGGCGAAGCAGCATACACAGGGGTCTGTACCAGATGGGCGTCTTAGAGCTGAAAGGAGAAGTGGACACATGCCCCCATTCCTAACCCAGAAGCAATCTCAAGCTAATAACCCCTTGCAAATGAAAATTTAATTTTCTCCAAGGGAGTCTCACTGGAGAAACAAGCTACTCTTAAGGGGAGGCTGCATGCCCAGCAGTTGACGGGCAACAGAGAATGAACTCGGTGGCACCTTTGGAGAGTTCCTTTGTCATAATGTCATGCCAGGGCTTTTTAATTTTACTATTTTATTATTATCCCTTAGAAGCCTATTTGTTTTCTGATGAGAGACAGAAAGAGGGTGAGAGGGAAGGTGGGGAGGAACTGGTAAGAGTAGAAGGAGGGGAAACCATCATCAGGATATATTATTTGAGGAAGAAAAACTATTTTCAATAAAAAGGATAAAAATAAAATAAATTCTGAGAATGTTATTTCAGGTGTCACAGTGATTGGAGAGTTGGGGTAGGTAAGTCACTGGTTAACCTGGGTGAATTTGGGACATGCCTACTATGCTGTTTTATGTGTTTGTTTGTTTTCTCTACTTGACACAAAATAGAGCCATTTGGGAAACAAGAATGTTAATTGAGAAGGTACCTCCATCAGATTGGCCTGAAGGCAAGTCTGTGGGGGGTATATTCTTAGTTAATGATTGATGTGGGAGGACCCAGCCCAATGTAGGCAGTGCCACCCCTGAGCTGGTGGTCCTTAGCTCTAAAAGCTGAGCAAGCCATGAGGAGCAAGCCAGTAAGTAGCACCCCTCCGTGGTCTCTGCTGTTAGTTCCTACCCTGACTTCCTTTCATGACAGACTACAAGCTGTAGAGTGAAATAAAGCCTCTCCCTCCCAACTTGCTTTTGGTCATGGTCTTCATCACAACAACAGAAAGCTAAGACATTCATTCAAGTTGCCATTCTTCGTGACTGTTTGGCAAATCTGAGCACTTAGTTTCTTATGGATGGATATTCTTAAGAAGGATAATGAAGAGTTTGAGGGCAGAGGCATTGACTCAGCCTTTACATAGCTGAGACTTGGGTAGAGACTTCATTTGCAATTTAGTGTAATTATTGACAGAGTAGAAGATGAGTACATGAATACTTTAATGTAGTATTTGTATTCAGCTGGGAGCCACACAAAAGCCTTGTAATTAGGGTGCCAGGAACATTTTTCTGTGTCACTGATTAAGTTCACAGGACAGAATGGGTACAGAGCCAACACCCACACAGATGGGCAAGAAGACAATGGGAATGAGCAGATCTTCCTGTCTCATCCCTGATAATCAGACCTATTTTTACTCTCCCTCTCAAAAATAACCAATATATCAGGAAACACCCGCATTTCTCTCTGTGACTGATCTGGAAGTCAATAGGATGAAATGAAACAAGTCATTCCTTCTTTTTAATCTACTACAAACGAAATGTTTATTCCAGGAAAATGGAGAGGAACTAAAAGGGGAATAAAGTTGCCCTCTTCAGTCACTCCCACACAAAATTCTTGCCTAACGGATGGGCATGCAGTACAGTGCTGTTTTGGCAAAAAAAAAAAAAAAAAAAAAAAGAAAAAAAGAAAATTAAACTAAAGTGATTAAAAATGCTCCAATGAGAACTGAGAGATGGAGACGGTGGCTGCTTTTTCTCCAGCCCATTACCTGTCAACTAGCTCCTGGCTTAATTAATCACTTGCTGGTTTTAATAATGGAAGAACTGTGGGCTTTATTAAGGAGGGGAAAGGTTCCCAGATGGGAGTGGAATGTAAATAAGTAGAGGGAACACGTGCCCACTTCCAAAGAGATCATGTGCTTCTTAGTTTTCCCGGGGAACTGATTTTTGCTGCACAGAACTCACCTCTCTGTCTGACTTGCCTACAGCTGTATAAACTCAATTCCAAATTAGCAAGGTGCTCTGGATGTTGCATCCTAATCGTTCTTTAAAGTTTCTGAGTTTTCATTCAACTAGAACAAAAGGATCAATGTGGTTTGTGCCCACCAAAACCCAGGCTGGAATTTCATTCCCAATAGAATGGAATTGAAAGGTGGCTGGGGCTTTGTGCTGCAATGTTTGCTGTAGGAGAGTCATGCTTTTCTCTCGGAAGTGATTTCCTTTCTCACAGGCCTGGACTGGTTACTGTTAGAACAGTTTATTGTATTGTGAACCTGGCACCTACCTTCTTCTCTCTCAGATATTCTGCTTCTGACACTCTCCTACTCTTTTGGTGTCTGTTATGAGTTGAATTGCCATGAGTACCTTGCTAGAACCAGAGCAGATGCTAGCTAGCACCAAGCCCTTGAACTTCCTTATTTGCAGACTATGGTCCCAAGTAAAACTCTTTCTTTTACAAATTACTTAACCTCACATGTTTTGTTATAGCTCCAGAAAGCAGCCTAAGACTGATAGTTTATGAGTTCCTCTTCACGAGGCCTTCCTTGATTAGGTAGAATTTGCATGTTCTCAAAAAAAAAAAAAATGGCTTAACAAGAAATCTCTAGGCCAAAGTGACTTCCACCTGAAGAAGAAACTGAAGACTTCACCTTCACCTTTGAAGACAAATCCAAATGGTTACAAGCAGAAAGATGACAGCCAGTCTGAGAGGGAGGGACACCAGAAGTCAGCTTTGGAAGGAAACACCTGGATTTGAAGGTAATATAATAGCACTAATGAGGAAAAAGGAGGGACCACAAACATGGAACTTTGCAGGGAAATAGGAACTGGGCTTTTTTTTTTTTCTGTTTACATAAGGTCTGTTGAGGATGTTGGCTTTAATGAGATGTCCTGGGTTCAACCTGTGGTATCACTGCTGTGGTATCACTGACATTGTGTTGAGAAAGGGGGTTTTGGAGTCTCTTTTCTTTGAGCTACACTTAATAGGACACAGCAGAAATTTTGCTGAGAAGAAAAAAGTAGACTCTCTTTCTCAAGCATCTTACCATCTGGTACATAAATATTGAATAAGTCATTATCCGTGCTCAATACTCTCAGGCCACAGAAACACAAGTTAGGGAGTAAAAAAATTTGTAGATTTAAAGAAAGACTAGCATGATCTTAAAGGACAGCTGGGAGTTCTGAGAATGAAGAACAGGGGAAAGGAAAGTTCTTTTGGACACTATGTAAGAGTTAAACACATGGTATAGTTAGTTGAAGAAACAGGCATGGATAGAAGGAGAGCATGTGGAGTTAAAATTGATTGTGTTAGGCACAAGAAATGTTCTGAATGTGGGGTGACTGAGGAATCACCAGGAACTAAAGAATGATGCAAGAGCAAGAGGGTTTATTTACCAGCATGCTGAGGCCACCCTTAAAGCTTCTCCATGCAGGGAGAAGAAGGGGACCCTGAGCAAAATCTCAGTTCAGATTAAATATGGTTCAGAAAGGTAGAATCAAGCATCATCAAGCAACAGGGATTTCATTGGTTAGCATCACTGACTCTACATTGATTGATGTTGGCTAATGGTTCAGGAACTTGATACTACAAACAAGGAACTTGGTCTCCTAGTGATAGTCTCTTAGTAACAGTTAGGGCTTCCAAACCTAGGAGGGTAGTGTTGTTAGTTTCTGGGGCAAGTTGACCAGGAGTTTAAGGCCTAGTCAAATTTCCAGGCTTTTGAAGTCTGGCTAAAATTTGGTCAAATAAACTTTGGTCCTAACACTTGGGACACGGTTGGCAATAGGTAAATATATGCCTCTCTTGTGTTCATGAGGAAAACAGAATTGGTATTTCTTCCCCCAGGGAAAGGCAGTAAACACAGACTGACACAGTTGGCATTTTTCTTCACTAATCAAGGCTATCTCTTGCTAATTGAAGAACAAATTGAGTAGCCATGAAACCACTGACACATTCTCTCTGGTGACTCAGGAAGCTAGTAGTCCCAAGAGATCTTTAGGGGCCACTGTCAAAGCATTATCAGGGATTGCTCACTCTGGAAGTTCTGAAGAAGAATCAAGTCTTTCTCTCTTTCACATCCCATTGGCTGGGATATTCTGTGACTTATAACACATGGGCTTGCCATCTTTTTAACTTAAGTGCCCTTTTTCTCCCCTGTAAAGACACACTTGACTGAACCCATAGGGATTCTCTGAGATCATTTTTATAGCTCTAAATTTTAGGGTTTTAACTTAAACATATGTTGTGGGTTTGGTGTGTTTTTTTTTTTTTCTATATAAGATAATCACAAGGACTAGAGCATGGTTATCTTTGGGACTAGATGTGTATCTTTGTGTGTGTGTGTGTTGTTGTTGTTGTCATTGTTGTGCTTTGGATATAAGATTTCTCCCAAAGGCTTATGTGACAGAAGTTTAGTTGCCAGCTGATAGGCCTTTGGGAAGTCACTAAATCATGAGTACTAGACATTGTCAATGGATACACACATCACTGGGTTCATATTTGAAAGACAATTGGGTGGTAACAGAAACTTAAGGAGTGGGACTAGTTGAAGATAGATAGTGGATTTGGGGCATGTGCCCTTAGATGACATGTTGTCTCTGGGCCTTTCCCAGGGCCCTGCTCTTCCCTTGCTTCCTAGCTCTCACATTATGAACAATCTCTTCACGTACTTGTTCCCACCACAACACCTCACTCTGTTTCAGGCTCAGAGCAATGGAGGCAGCAGACCACAGACTACAGCCTTTGATATTGTGCACCAAAACAAATCTTTCCTACTTCAAGTAGATTTCCTCAGGTACTTCGCTCTCACAATAAAAATACAAGGAGCAGAGGGGCAACTGATGGCACCAGCATCGCATTTTAGCGCTTGAAGTAAATAACAACAGTCAGAGAATAGCAGCTGTGGGTGGCCACAGTGAAATCTGAGAAATATTAGCAACTGAAAGACCAGCATTCAGGGCAGAGTGCTCTAGGACCCTGGGGGAAAGCGGAGGTGTGTGTTGGAACAGGATCAGATTAACAAGAGAACCGGAAAGAGAAAGGACAACACTACAGACACATTTCAAATGCCAAAGTCCCTGGTTCCAGATCTGCTTTTGGGTCACCTTCTCCACAACTACATCCAGCTGGCATGCAGCCTGCGTGTGTCTTATTATGCTGGTGTGTGTTTCTTTTCCATTGAATCACCGAGTTCTATCCATGCCAAGGCTCTGATTGTCCCCAGCCTTGCCCATGGAAACCTCAGTTTCTACTTGTGGCATTCAAGTCTCTGCGGCACTCATATCTGCAGTATTCCCCTCTTTACTTGATACCTCTCTGACATCTTTTCTGAGGACATGTAAGCAGTGATCTTCCTTAATGGGAATGTTTTCTTTGCTTTACCTCAAAGCACAACCGAGTTCTCTGTGTGCCTACTCTTTCTTTTCCTACAGTACTTACTTATTCTTTTCAGCCAAATGGGTCAGTCTGCTTCTTCTGCTTCCCACAACCCTGAATTTGGCATATCATCTCCCTCTAAGCTATTCATGGTGACTAGACTACTGGAATAATAAAACCTTTAGTTATATGAAGGATGAATGTGGCCTCAGTTTTGCACCCCAACAAGTGGAATGTGTCGTTAATACTTTCAGCATGCTCTGTGTCATGGGGTAGAGCAAAAAGGAACAGCACAGGAGCTTAGATCACTGCTGAGAGGTAGGAAATGCTCAATAAAACTTAACACTTGTTACCATCACCATCATTATCATCATTATTACTATCTTTATTACTACCTTCACACCCTCATCATGATCACCAACCATTGCTACCACCACCATCATCATTATAACGTAACTTGAAGGGAATGAAAATTATTAAAAGACCCCCTAAGTCGGCAGTAGAGCCAGGCCAGCCGCCAGGTGATTCCCGGAACTTAGCTGACCATAAACAGGTTGAAACCAAGAATGAAGGTCAATTGGGCCCCCAGGGCTTCAGGAACTGGCTGACCACAAGATTAGATTCATTCCTGAGACAAACAGATGTAAGATGTTTCCCGCTGACTAACTAATGGGCTGGGCTGGTACATTCCAGCTGTATTTCCCCTCCCCCTTAGGTTGTGGTAAACGATGGGCTGGGCTGGTACTTCCCACCTGTAATTTCCCCCACCCCCTTAATCTGTGGTGCTCCCCCATAAAATGTTGGACTCTCCCCCAAATCAGGGTCGCGACTCCTAGCCCTGCGTGGGATATGAGTGGCGTCCCTCAGTGCACTGGGCCCCCCCCCCTTTTCCCCCTTTTCCCCCCAAAATAAACCTCTTGCGATTGCATCAAGATGGTCTCTTGCGAGTTTTGGGGCGGCCGTGATATCCTGAGTGTCGGGTGAGGAACTTTCCTCCCCTGGGTCTTTCAACTAAGTTTGCATTATTTTACAGATTAGCCCCTTCTCCTTTGTTTATCAGCCTCTATCAGTATAATCTATGTTTGAATATGCACTCTGGAATCCAGTGGTCAGTATATGGTTTTTTTTTTCATGTTTAGTACAGCACTGAGCCCTGAAGAACACTGATAAAATGTTTTCCAATAATGATAATTGTCTAATAAGAAAGAAACTCCTTGTGCCTCACAATGCCTTCATCACATGATATAAGAGTGACTTTAACCTTGTGTGGTGTTTTGAATGAAAATGGCCCTCATAGGCTCAGAGGAAATGGCACTATTAGGGGGTATGGCCTTGTTGGAGTGAGTATGACCTTGTTGGAGAAGTGTGTCACTGGGAGTGGGCTTTGAGGTTTCAGATGCTCAATCCTAGCCCAGTGTCTTTCTTTCTTCCTGCTGCATGCTGATCTAGATGTAGAACTCTCAGCTCCTCCAGCACCACGTCTGCCTGCACGCTGCCATGCTTCCTGCCATGATGATAATGGACTAAACCTCTGAACTGTAAGCCAGCCCCAATTAAATGTTTTCCTTTATAAGAGTTGCCATGGTCATGGTGTCTCTTCACATCAATAAAACCCTAACTAAGATACCACCCTCTGCTACATGGCAAGATCCTGTCTCAAAAAACCAAGAGCTAAGGACTCAGCTCAGTTGCAGACACTGTATGTTCTCAGTATAGAAAGAATACAGGGGGATAATTTATTAGTAAGGCTATCTGATGGTAAGCAGGACCAAAAGTATTCTGAATTTGTTGCTTATTCTCTTAAACCATATATACACACATAAAACAAACAAATACAAATGTTTGAAAAATGAAAGGATTTTTCTTGTAAGCAAGATAAATTAGATGAATTTTATGCCTCTTTGCCATCTGACATATGAATTTATCATGTGACCAATAAAAATAAAATCTTTTAAAAAGATCAAGACTGAAGTAAGAACTCTTTATGGTTTTGTTGTACCCTGTCCAGACCCAAACCCCCTGACATGCAGGCTATTTCTGCTTCTTCTGTCCTTGCTGCCATGGGGAGTGATGTGTGGACCTCCAAAGAGACTCTCTCATAAACATCCGTACAGGATGGCTGGGCATTTCCAAAAGGAAGAAAGGAAGAAGTAAAACGAGGACCTGGTCTACCTTTCTCACTGAGCCATGGCATAATAAACACCACAGAAGAAGCAGGTCTACTGCTGTCCGACCGTTGGTTAGATGGCTGGCTGATTGAGCTCAAGAGTAAAGGACCATAGCAATGCAGCTTTCCTTCCTTTGAACATAAAGCCTGGCTCCACCTTGTCTGGTCTCTGCTCATGTCAGGAATGGTGAACACCCTGAGTGTCTGGGGTACCCTCTCTGTGGATGTCTGCTGCATATGGAAGGAGCACTTCTGTGGCTCCAACCTCTCTCCTTAGGTTGCATCAGGGCCAGTCCTTTGCACATCAGTTCATTAAAGCCTCCTTTGCGAGGCAGTTTACTATGCCTTTGCTTTCTCCCTATTTCTCAGAATGTGAAGATTGATCTGTTTTTCTTTCTTCCAAAAAGTTTTTACACAGTCAACATTGTAACCGAACTTTTAAATTATTATTTAACACTTATTTATTTATTACTAAATTCACTTATAACAAACACCAACAATTTCTTAACTATTAGTCCTATAAATTCCTACAACCCCTTTAACCTATCCACTAAACCTATTGATAATTATAACAACTACTTTCATAACCTTTTAGAATGATACAGTCTCTGGGGCAGGTCCTCAGTCGTCAGGAACACAGTCTTTGTTGTAGATTCTTTAACGCACTTAGCAGTCCTTTTTCTGGATCTCTCAGATGCAGGTTCATCAGGGTAAGTTGGTTATTTCAGTCTCACCTTAAATAAGGCTTCATGCTTTCTTCTCTGTGGGAGACTCCAGCCGTCTGCAGGCCAACTTACTTCTTTTGAATCAGGAACTCAGCTGCTCTGCCTCAGTCCTTAAAGCCAGGCACAGTTTCCCCTAGGCCACTGATCGGACAGATCAAACCCCTCCAGGCAAAAGCTGAGCCACAGGGTCCAGTCCTTGGCCTTTTGGTGTCTTGCTCAGGCTTTCTTTGCTCACTGGCTTCTTTCTGCTTCAGGGAGAGAGGTGGCCATCAATGGCCAGCCCTTTTTTCAGCAGGACTCTTGGAGCTCTCTAGCATCAGGGGCCTCTTCTCCTCTGGGCTCCACGCACTGTCGTCAAATAGGAGGAACTCTGTTTCAGCTTAATTTGGGCTCCGCCCACTTAGCAGCCGAAAACAATGTCAGGCCAGATACTTTGTTTCTTCAAGTCTATTGAGTCTTTCCTGTTTTTCCTGACTTCAACCTTGTTTTTCAGTCTATTAAGTCTTTCCTGTTTTTCCTGACTTCATGCTGATAATGCTCTTCAGGCCCCAAATTAAGAGACAGTATCAGAAACTCCTATATATTTTCTAAATCTAATTTATCTAACCCCTACACAACATGTTTTTACATTATTCAGAAATACATTGGTAATATTAAAAACAACAGAACATACACTCTATTCTATATGCTCTATTCAGTGACTTTCATTGTCACGTCCCCCTGACCAGCAGGAAAGACACAACCATGATTCTTCTTCAAGCAGTTTATTCAGGAACCTTGTACATCTGCTTCTCTGCTTGTGTCTCTGCTTGTGCCTCTGCTTCTCCTCCCCCCAAGCCCTTATATGCCTACTCAAACTCAATCAGATCATGCCACCTAGCGATCCAAGATAGGCTCACAAAAGGAGGAAGCACACTGGACTAGGTAGCCGCTACCAAATAAGGCTAGTTTACAGCTAAGCTTGAGCTTTCTGGCATTAAGCCAGGCGCCATCTTAGGGTTGTGGCTCGCCACAGTCTTGTGGCTCGCCACAGTTCATATCTATTATTTTTAATGCTAAAAAAAATTCTTCCTCATTTTAAGGAGCAGCTTTAGATGCTGGCTAGGTTAAAAGTTGTGCCTCAGTGGGCATTTATTTGAACTGACTATGTGGTATCCATCTTTCTTTCTTGAGTCTGCAGGATTCTACAGAAGATTAAGGGAGGAAGAATTTTCTTTCCTGGGTCCCCATGTGTTACAGGACAGGGATGTGAGCATGTCTGGATCATCAGATGTTCTCCCTAGCACACCAAACTCAGATTCCATTGTGACAATGGTTACAATGGCTGGGGTCCTCCCCAGGATGTCCAAATAAGAGCTTGTGGTTACAACATGCAAAAGAGATGGGAAATGCTGCTCTAGTAACGACTGTGGTACCCCACCTTAAGTTGCAGATCCCATGGTTCCAGCATTCCACGTCAGTACTGCCTCTGATATCATTTCTAGTATTGGTGATTTAAAGACTGGAAGCAATGGCAGCACTAGCACTCTGGCTAGACCCCATAATGGAGATCTGGGCTCTACTTTTAACAGTCTGGACCCACACCGTTTTTAACTTTCCATACCTGGTTTCACAGTCTTCACAGTAATTCTGTAAGAACAGCATGTTCTAAAGCATTTTAGTGAATATCAAAGAACATTAGCCAAAATTAAGCACAACATGGCTCCCATATACTAAGATTACATTGAAACATTTTTTTCTAAAGAGCCTTAAGAGAGTGCATAAAAATGTAGATTTCAGCTTTGGAAAATTAGATGGTGAATTTTCTTTTGTTGTAAAGGACTATGAATGGTTAACTCTGAGTTCTGAATAAAGTAAGGGATTGACAAGAAATTATATGCAGTTGCTGTAAAAATGGGAGGTAAGATGGAAGTATAATTGTGATGACTGTTTTTGTTCTTGTCAGAATCTGGGTCTGTGAGAAGAAGAGTAAAGAGAAATATGCTAGCTTTTCTTGAAAGCATTCTCAGGTCCTCACTTTTATGTCTTACTTGGATCAACTGGTCCCTCCTCAGGTTTTATCTCATGTTGTTGGCTGCTCTGGTTGCAGAATTCCTCTCTGCACTGGGCTGGAAGTTATTAGCACTTAGAAAGGAGCAGGCCCCCTCTGAGGATGCCAGAGAGGAACTGGTGAGGTTGAGACTTATAGTCCACTTTAAAAGTACCACCTTTCTTGATTTGCCTCTTATACTGTTTGCAACTTGTTTTCCCTTTGAAAAATATGCACTGATGATGTTTTTCTGTAATCAAGCAACTAAAAATAGCTCCTAAATGGGCATCACATCTTCCCTCCAGGTGTGGATTCTTTTTGTACTCTGGCCATGGAGTGGGAATCTTTCTGGTTGCTTGGATTTCTGATAGAATCTGATCAGGCATCTTCATGAATCTGTTTCCTGCACCCACACTGTCAGCATCTTCATTTTAAAGCTGTTTTGGAGTCTTTAAAGAAAATCAACGGCTGGGGCTGGGAAGAGATGCCTGGGGTTAAGAGCACCGGGTGCTCCTGTGGAGGACTTCAGGTTCCCTTCCCAGAAACCTCATAGTGTCTTACAACCACCTGTAATTCCAGTTCCAGCTGAGCCCTCTTTTGGCCTCTGTTCGTACTGCATGCACACGGTGAATGTACATACACTCAAAACACTCATACCTATACAAGAAAAATATTTTTTAAATATAATTGTAATACAAATGGACAAACATCCTCTCCTCAAACATTTCATTTCTCAACCCTATACCAATTTTCTAATCATGTCTTGTGTGTCAACCTCCTATTCCTTTTCCTCTATAAAATCTTCCAAACTTGCCCTGTTTGACTTCAAACTTGCTTTCCTCTTCCTAGTGACCTTAGGAAGAAATTGAGACTCACCTTAGATATCTTTCTCTTGTGCTTTTAGCATTGATTTTAATTTGGTTTTTCGCCATCACTAAGGGTCACCCTCTGTCTTGGCACAGACTCTTTCTATCTTTACCCTTACCATCCTCCTGCTTCTCCCTCCCTTTTAGTTTTAGGCCTGCCTGCCTGCCTGTCTGTCTGGCCCTAACCCTTAAAGCTCTTTACTGGTATCAGGATGCTTTGTTCTTTTATCCTTTTATCACAGAACTGACCATGTGACTCTCTTATTGAGTGTTGTCCAGATTCTCCTAGCTTTTCAAGTTAAAGAGCCCATGCATTAGGTTAATAGATAAGCTTGCATTCCCTAGACTCTTCCCATTTCTCTCTTCACTGGTAATATTGAGGAAAGGCAAGAGAGGGCATTTCTGCTGCAGGCCTTAACTTGTAATGTGCATTATGGAGGTGTAAGAGGTAGTCTATAATGTGCATTAGGGAGTTACTATACAGTGCTTCCAAAAATGATGCGCTTAAAGTTCTTTTTCTCCAAGGATGTCTTCAGGTTTCTGGTAGTTCACAAACCCAACTTGGAGCATTTTCCTCCTACCTTATCTCCAGACACTTGCCATTGACAACACAAGCTTGTGAGGGTCCCAGAATATAGGAGGCTCTTCTCAACCTGTGTGCTGTTTCATGGACCTTCTGTTAGATACAGTGTGCATCCTAGAATTTTAAAGCTAAGTACCGCCCTCTTTTTCAGGATGGCATAGCCTTTGGAGCCTCCTTTCTTCCCTGGAGTCTGCTTTCACACACCTTCTTCTGTGGGGTCCATTAACTTACTGAGGCACACACAATATATTCAAGACTGACTCTTCTACTGACTTTCTTCCTGTTTGTCTACATATGTGTTTGTTCTTGTAGATGTACCAGTGCATGTGTGGGTTCATTGTAGAAGCCAGAGGACAGCCTCTTGTCCCCAGATGCCATCTACCTTGCTTTTTGAGATAGGGTCTCTCACTGGCTCGGAGCTCACATAAAATTAGACTTTTCTGGCTGTTCAGCAAACCTCGGAGAACTGTCTGTCTTCATCTCCCTAGGACTGGGGTTGCGAGTGTGTGCCGCCCTAGCCAGCATTTTAATGTAGGTTCATGGGATCCAATTAGGTCCTCATGCTTGTGTGGCAAATGTTTTATCAGCTGATCTATCCTCACACCCCTCCCCCACCTTATCTCTGCATTGCTGGCCTTTAGTGTATTGTCTGACATAAAGCAGGCGTTTAATAACTGCTGAGGTCTAGATTGAAGAGGGGAAAAAGTGTGACTCACAAGAAAGGTGCCACTTTCTCATGAAATATGTGTCATCAGAATAATACCTAGAACTGGCCTGGGTCACTTGGGAAAGCAGGGCTTACGTTTATGGTGGCTTGAGGAGGCTGAAGTTTTTCTGGAGCAAAGGACACAGTGAAAAAATGTCCTGTTAGAAGACCTGGGTTGGTACATGTATTCTCTGAAAATGTAGAATGGATAATTTAAGTGACTTTCACTCTGTTTTCAGTCCTGGAGATTAAACCGGGCCTCACAAATTAGCACTCCCTGGAAAAGGCCCTTTTCATGTTTTATTTTGATACAGAGTTTAAATTCCTAAGGCTGAACTTGAGCTCACTGAATATCCTAGTAGGCTTAAATTTATGAATATTCTGTTTTAGCCTCCTGAGTAGCTGGGATCACAGTCTTATACCTCCAGGCATGGCTTAGAATTAATTTTTTTTAATTTGAATTTTCATAATAATAATAATAATAATAATATATGTGTGCCATAAATATTCACTATGGCAAGTTTAGAAGTCACAGGAAATTGCCACAAATCATATAATCTATTATCAAAAAAAGAATGTTTGCTAACATTTAGAGCAGAATTTCAACTTACATTTAATAAAATAGGATTATAGGATAATGTTATTTTTAGACCATCATTTCTTTACTTAATAGTATGACATAGTCATTTTCCCAGTTATTTTATACTTGTATGCAATGTGATATTTCAAATGACTGTAATATATTCTTATGTGATGCAATATTTTAAATGACTATAGTACATTCTAATGCATGCTTTGTCTAATTTTGTTGAGTCATTATCTATCATTGGTCATTAGACTCTTGAAAGAATCTCACTACTTTAAATAACATTGTGATGGATACATTGGCACATTATTAATTCTTGAGAGTTATTACCGTCTGATGATTTTGATTTATAGTAACATTTTGTCCTCTAGAGACATGATATAAATTTATGGTTTAATCAACAGACTACGAAAATGATGTTTTCCACTCATTCTCATCTAATGGATTCTAAAACATATTTCTGATTATTTTAGTAGATGAAAAAAGCTAACTATATTAATTTCAAAAGTTGAAAATTTCAACTTTTATAGCTATTAATGGACTGGGATTTTTTCCATTGTATTCCTTTACAATTCTCCTTTATCCATTTGTATTGGTGTGTGTATGTGTGTGTGTGTGTGTGTGTGTGTGTGTGTGTGTGTGTGTGTGTGGTGTGATACAGATGTTCTAAATATAAATAATGAATGAGAACAAATGACTAGTCATAGAGGATGGCCACTTAAGGATATTGTGATTCTCCCAGTTGACTGTTTGTTTGTTTATCTTTTTATTTAGAGGCAAGGTCTCACCAACTTCCACAGCATGGCCTTGAACATATGATCTACCTGCCTCAGACTCTCCAAATTTGACCTGCACCAACAGACCCAGCTTCATTGTATGTTTTAACTGACACTGGGCCCTTATTTGTCTTGTGTTTTGACAGAACGTCTCCATTGGTGGATTTAAGTGACGGGGCAGAAACTCATGAACCAAAGAGAAATGAGTTAGAATTTTCATTCTTTTTTACTTTTTTGTGAATTTAAAATTTAACATTTTTGGGGCTTAGTTTTGTTATGTTAATACTAGCATTCATATTAAATGAGGAATGATGGACAAACATAATGGAATCTGTCAGTTTTAAGAGTGGAGGTATTGTAATCAATACAATGGGCAGAATTACCCAAATGCCTACTACATGAGATTGGAAAAAGAGCAATGCAGAAATTATTGCTGAGTATGCCATCCACACCAAGGAAGAGTCTGTCTACACACTTAGCTGTTCCTAGTTCTCCTTATAAACTTGGGGAGTCTATGGGGAGTTTTGGAATCACAGGAAGACTTGCTGAATTACATACAGCAAGGCTCTGAGCTCCTTGAAGCTAGCAGGCTAGTGAGCCCCAGAGCTTGAAACAGACATGCAGGATCTTCCCTCCCTTAGGACTGTGCCCTTGACAGAATCAATGCATTTTAAATCAAATGTACACATTTTCTAGAGCACATTCCCTTCTTGATAACCCAGTTTCTCTGAGTGGCATCACCTTCAATTTGTCTGCATCCGAATTTTTAGTTAATTGACCATCCTGTTGGCCCTTTTGAAATGTTGCTTAGTATTTCATGTTCTCCATTTTCTTTTCTGCTCCTATGTTTCAGCCTCTTTTAAGTTTTGGGACTATATAACTACACCTTGTTGCCAGAGGATGATCTTTAGTTTCTCTCAGGCTCCTGGCAATCTTCCAAAACTGTACATCGGCCTGAGTCCCTTGGAGCTTTTGAAGTCCCCTGCTGTTTACTCCTTGTGCTTACGTTTCATTGTAATAATTCTTCACACACTAGAGCATGTCCTTTCTGCCATTTAGAGTTTGCTCCAAAGTCTACCCGCCTTTCCTTCTGCCTGTTACCCCACAACAGACATAAGTCACAAACACCCTTTCAGACTTAGCTTCAGGTCTTTCCTTCATGTGTCTCCCCAGATCCACATTTACTCTTACTTATTATTGGGATCTTTATTCTCAGGTAGTAGGGTTACTGGGTTCATGTGTGCTAGGGTCTTCTTTTTTTGTTGTTTGTTTTTTAATAACATCACTGAGAAAATTCTAAAAAAAGAAAAAAAAGTATATGTATACATGCAGTTTTCTCAGTGCCAGCCTGGATATAGGCTAACCAAACCCTTAGAATCTTCTATTTATTACTCTCTATGTGACTGTCACAGGGTTGCCTTGGAGCCATGGCCTTCCCACCTCACAGATACCTTACATCCTGCTTTCTGGGAACTTTCTCTCTCTGTCACTTTAGTACAGTCCTGAAAGGACTTTCTTTTCAAGCCAAAAATCTATTTTTCCACTCCCAAGAGACTTGTCAACACTAATTTTTGTGACACTCAGCCTTTGCCATCGGCCATTCCTCCTTAGTTCTTCCTATATATCAAGCTTTTAGAATCTCCCAGCTTTAATTTTTTTTCTTCTTTTCTTTTTAGAGGTTCTTTCTCGGGCTGGAGAGATGGCTCAGCCGTTAAAGGCTAGGCTCACAACCAAAAATATAGAGGTTCTTTCTCTTTTTAAAACAGTTCCCATAAAGTCCAGGCTAATCTGAACTTGTATGATCCTCCTGCTTCTGAGGCTCATTTACATAGGTATGTACCCTGGTGCCTATATATGCCTCCACCTTTTTTTTTTAGGTTCTCCTATGGCAACTGTCTGCCCTCATCCAATGTTACATTTCAGGACTCCCAGTGTGATCCAGAAACTATGGATAATAGTGAACTTTATATTTTCTATATATACTTATAATAAAATTTATAAACCAGACAAATTAGAGATTTGAAACAATAAGTCACAATATTTAACACCATGATGCAAGACATAATATTAAAAGCTTATTAATTACTTATTACTTAAATTTTCTTACTTTTGGACTGTGACTGAATGTAACTGAAATTGTGAATAACTGGGGAATATGTATCATGACTGCCTCTGGAGTCAATCTTGACGTCACCACAAAGAAACATAAAGGACATTTCAATCTATAGACTTGTTTACCATAAAACAGAATGATGAAGGTGGGAAACCATTTAAAATGAAGCCATGGGCCTAAGAATTAAGTTACTCAGGTATTGGAAATAATTGTTATACTTTTATCTTACTCATAATTTATGGCTTCTTACTACCTGGGACAAAAAAAAACCTTCACATTTGTACTATCTCTCTTCTCTCTGAATACTTTCCTCACCTCTACAGTGAATTATTATGCATCAGGCATTGGGCCAGAAGTAACTAGTAGGTAGTAAATGACACAGTTCCTGAATCCACTCACAAATGTGATCAAGTTCTTATATTAGAAAGACAGGCAAAACACAACCCAAACATGGATTTTCTTAGGACCTCCAAGTTAGGCTTTTGCATCCCATTTTCAACATTTTGCAGACTGGGCAGTGTAACAACAAGAGTAACAAAGCCTCTGGCTGGTCTCCTACAGATGAAACTTCTGCATAGGCATTGAAAGACAAGACCGGTACTACTCTGAAATTGGGAATAATTCCAGCAGCAGGTGATTTATCATTCTAATTGTACATTTCCAGAAGAAATCCTGCAACATTACTTCACTGCTGCTCAAAGCTTCCTTAAATATGCATGCAAAGATTTGGCACTGTGGTGGTTTGAAGGCTCATAGGTTTGAATACTTGGTCTTCTGTTGGTGAAACTGTTTGAGAAGGCCTGGAGTGGGTGGTATTGTCAGAGGAAGTGTGCCACTGGGGGCTGGCTTTGAGATTTCAAATGCAAAGCCTGCAGCATTCCCAGTGTTGTGTTCCTGGAAACACTTTCAGATGGAAAGTTGCTTGGTGAATATTACTCTTGAGAGGCAGGCTGTAAGGAGTAGGAAAAGCAGACTTGGGTAGAGGAAGAAACTGACTTTCAATGCAGTTGTTATATAAATGAAATGATTTAGGATCCTGGAAAAATCTATTACAGTGAGTCATATGCCCTGAATATCATGAAACTTTAGTGAAAGACTTAGGAAGTTTGGGAAAGAATGATGCCTTATAAATGCAGTGTGGAGTAGCTAATTCACTCACAATTATCACCTCTTCCCAGGGGACTTTAGTCTCAGTCCAGTTGACAAAACCTAACAGGCACACTGTGAATATAAGAATTATATTTACTTCTAAAATTTAACTTATGGTGGTCTAACTTGTTTGAAGTATATTTTGATTGACAATGATTTTGTATTAGCAATTTAGGAGAAATGAGAAAATTTCATACTAATCCATTTAATTCATCACATACATGATCGCCATACTAAGAATAATGTCTGTATTTTTCTAGGAGAGCAATGCCCAAGCACTCATAGCACTTATTCTCTGTCATAAGCTTTGCTCTCATGGCTTTTGATTTGTAATAAATAGATAGGACAGGAGCTTAGCTCAAGGTAGAGGCAAACAAAAACACCTTGAGTTACACACTGGTATGCTCAACCCTTATCCCATCCCCAATCTACTTCCCTTTGTCAGAGGTACTAATAACATACTGACCACTTTAAGGCTTGAGTGGACTCAGCAGAGCTGAGTAGCAAACTTCTTTATCAGATGAAGATAGATCTCCAGCATACAGAGATGAAAGCCAATCTGATTTCCCACCGAAGCAAAGCTCATGGTGCCATAAAGGGTGTGCTGAACATCTTAATTTGGTTTTCTATTTTCTTTTCATTTTGTTTCCTGCTGCTGAGGCAACAGAACTTTGTGACAACTTTCTGGTTGACTGTTAGACTTATGGAAATCTCCATGCTGACTTCTCTGGTAGAGGCTACATATACCTTGTATATCCTCAGTCCTTTCTGGGGTTATTTTGCCACCTTGTCCACTGCCAACAATAAAGCTGCGCTTTCCATAGAATACTTTGCTGGATTCCTGGTGAACGTGTGGGTGGGTTGAAGGGGTGCTGAAAGAGAATAAAAGGATACAGTGGGAAAACATGAGAATGACATTAAACTATTTACAGCTTTTTAAGGTAAAGGAAAATTTCTCTATTTATAAGAATGTATTCTTGATGCTTAAAAAGGGGCTCATCAGTTAAGACTGTGTAATTCCTCTTGTATATGACCTAAGTACTATTCCCAGCATCCATGTTGGGTGGCTCACAATTGGCTTCAGCTCTAGGGGATCCAATGTCTCTCCCCTCCATGGACACACACACACACACATAATTAAAATAAAATATTTTTAAAAGGAAAACATATTCTGAAACTAAAACTTGTATGTACCTTCATAGTAAACAATAGGACAGTAATAGAAATAAGAATAAATGAGGTTATTACTAGTTTTCCATAGCTGATGAAACGAAGACCACAAACTTAGTGGATTAAAATAATAGAAAGTTACTATCCTCTTCTAAAAGGAGTTGGGATTCTAAATTTTTATGCAACCGAAATTGAGATATTGGTGGACTCACGGTCTTTTGGGGGGGCTCTAGGAACAACTCATTACTTGTGTTCCTCACAAGACAGCACACATCCCTTGGCTCAGGGCTCTATCCCTCTAACCTGCGCCTCTGTTGTCATGTCCTCTTTCCCTTTATCCCCTTTTCTCTCCTCTTGGCTGCACAGGGCTCATGTGATGTCCAGCGTCATCTCTATCTCAGAATTTTTAATCACATTGCAAGGCCCCACTCACCAGGTAACATGACAAGTTCAAAGGTTTCAGGAACTGACATGTGGGTATTGTTAGGGTATCATTATTTTGCACAGCACTGACTGGATTGATTTTGGTGTTAACATTTTGTTTGAACAGATAAGACATATGACCCTGTGTTTCACCCAAGTACAGAATGGGGTTTTTAGTCTCAAATTTGAGATTTTTTTTTGGGGGGGGGGCTGGACATGTCTCCGACCTCACTCAAGCTCCTTGCCCGTTCCCCAGTCACACAGCCTCATCTTACCTGCCTGCCTACCTACTGCTTGTCACTTGTGACCCCTATGCTCTGCAATAGACACTTCAAGGACGCTGTGTTTACATACCTGCTCATTTATCAGTGCCTTTTAGTTATGGGCAATAATTAGCCACTTAAACCTGAACTGACAAATGTCCATACCTGAGTATATGGATGTTACTGAGATCAAGACATCATCACTGAGAGAGAACTTCTCTTCTGAACTTCTTCACTTCACCTGTGATTTCAGAATGCTCCTCCCAGCTTGAGAGAAGCTTCGCCAACCCTAGAAAATGTTTAGTCATGAAATAGGTACCATTCACACTCAGAATATCCCAAGAACATTGTGAAATGAGATTCAAGTGTCTGGAATGTTCTGACTGCATTATAGAGTGGTCTTGTTCATTCTTGGGATAATTAACAAAGAGGAATAGCACCTGTTTATTTCATGGCAGGAAAGGTGATGGCTAAGGTCTCCAAAGACTAGTTTCTCAGGTAACCAAGTTTAAAGCTCTATTTATGAATGAGGAGGCTCTTGGCCCTCATATGACTGCTGAACTGGGCCGGGGGGACTGTTATGTAGGGACACTCCACTCCAGAAGAGTGGGATGGAAGGGTTAGGGGGTAGAGGGTGGGAGGGCGGGACTGGGAAGGGTGGAAAAAGGACACTGTGATGGAGATGTAACCTGAAGCAATAAATAAATTAATTAAAAAGTTAAACATTGCTTATATTCCAAAGAAATGAGATTTTAAAAAAGAAAGCATCTACATACCTGTATGTGTACATGGATGTGAGAAGGCTCTACCATAGTAAGTAGTAATTGTACATTTTGTGGAACACACAACTGTGTGACTGAGGAAACAGGCATGGAGCTAAAGTGAGATCAGAGACCTGTCCAGACCCTGAAAATCTCATTGAAATTGAAACTAAAAAATCTCATTCTTAGAGTGGTAGGGTTCAGATAGCTCCCTCCCTGCTTCCATGTTTTTTCCTTGAATCATCTGAGTGATACTGCAGATTATTTGATCACATTATGAATTGAAAAATCAGTTTCTAATTGTGGGATGGCTCAGCCATCCAAGAACTTTCTGTTTACTATAAACAAGTACTTGTGATATGCCCTAGAATACACCTTTAATCCAAGAGCTTCCTGTATGCAAGATTAAATAAATTTAATGCTAGGTCAAGAGGCAGAGCAAGAAACCAGCTGACAGGGATTAAACAGAAAAGAGGGACATTGAGCTGAGGGTATTTAAGACAGTGTGGAGAAGGAGTTCGGAGGTTTTTCCCCTTCAGAGGTTTTCTCCAGAAGTTTTCTCATTCTAGTCTTCTTCCTCTAGGTTCTTCTGTGCTTTTTCAGCTCCGGGCTTTTTCCTCTAGGAGTTTCAGCAGAGTAGGGACAGTACCAGGTGCTTTCTCTGCCTCTCTGAGCTAGCAGGCTTTCACGCCATCCTCTGGCTCCTGAGTCTTCATTGGTAAAATCAAATGGCTGGGATATTTTATTTTATTTTTAAACAACAGAGTGGCTGTTTGGCTGAGCTGTTAACACTTGGAAGACCATTTTGGAGAGGGCTTTCTCTCTCTCTGGACATTCATTGCTGGACCCAGGGACCTCCTGCCCAGCTAGGCTTTGAGCTGCTGCTGCCACCAAGCCGGGCGCCTGCCACCGACGGGCTCCATCCTGCGCCACTCACTGTGTTGTTGCCTGAACTCTTCTGCTTCTTTTCCTTGTCCTTCTTGGAGAAGGGCTAAGAGAGTTGTGACACTAAGACTTCCAAAGTAGGATTCTTTCCCAAGCATCCTTGCCCAACCAGGATGTGGATGTAAGAACTGTAAAACTACTGGAGAATGTTTTCTCCTCCCAGAACTCTAAGTTGGACTAGGATCCTGTGGACCCACCCATTCTGGACTCTACCATGTCCTTTCTGACTCAGTGTCCAGTGGTGGTGGTGCCCAGACACTTCGGGAGAAGAGAAGTGGGACAGGAAAATGACATTTCTATAAGACTGAGTGATTGATGGGGATTTTCCATAGATAGCATCATATGATTCTTTAATCTCTTTGTGGAGGTTGGAGAGATAGCTTAAGCAGTTAAGAGCACTGGCTGTTCTTCCTGAGGACCTTGCTTCAATTTTCAGAAGCCACATCGTGTATCACAACCATCCATAACTCCAATTCCAGGAAATCTGACACTCACTTCTGGTTTCCATGCACATGGTGCACAGCCATCCAGTATACACACAAATAATAAAATTTAATAAAATATTTAAATTTAAAATATTTAAATTTAAAAGTCTTAATGTTTTCCCTTAAGGGAGAACAGCAAGTTTGTGTTTGCTGTAAAGTCTTTTTCATTTTCTTTTGGTTTTGCTGGGATTTATGTGTTGTGGGGTTTTGCTTTTGTTTTCAGTTTTTATGTGCTCTTTATTTATTCTGGATACAATGGTGTAGTGGTGGAATATGTCTCATAATATCTTAATCAGTGATGCACGGCCAATAGCTTTTTTGCTTAAAAAAACAAACTATTAATTCACAAAGTGCCTCCTCATTTATAATTGTAGTTGTAGGCTATTACATTATTCACAGAATTAGTTTCTGAAAGACCAAATATTAATTTTGTTTTTTCTCAATGATTAGAGGTTTCTGAGACGTTTATGGTATAAAGGAATTGGAAACACAATTTGATATATTATAGCACATTCTTTGCTTTGAAAGCTTTTTTCCACAAATAGGGATAGTAAATGTTTTTGAATATTGTGATCAATTCCTTAAGGGATATTTGACTTTCTGATTATAAACTTAAGATGTGTGTGTGTGAATGTTTGTGTGATGTGTATCTATGTGTGTGTGTGGTATGGTATCTATGTATTTGTGTGATGTGTGTGTGGTGTGTGCGTGTGGTGTTTGTGTGGGGTGTGATGTGTCTGTGTGTGGTGTGTGTGTGCTTTGGTGTCTCTGTGTGTGTGCATGATGTGTGGTGTGT
>CAJQZJ010031840.1:483547-498720 GCA_907164525.1 Lophiomys imhausi
TCTATCTATCTATCTATCTATCTATCTATCTATCTATCTATCTATCTATCATCTGTCTATCTTCTAGGTACTAAAATGTCATAATCAAGCTCAATGCTTTATACACTAAAATTAATGAAAAATTAAAAAAAAAACGAATTTCCCTTCAGATATTTCTTTCTTTTTTTTAAGAATTTGTTTTTCTGATGGTAAGAAGAGGCAATTTGAGACCTTTCCTCACAACAGATTTTACTTTCACATTTGTATAAGAGTGAGTCTAACCTTGCAGACCAGTCTGGCCTTGAGCTTGTACTGTTTCTGCCTGTGCATACAGAGAGCTGGAGGTACAGGCACAAACCACTGCTCTTTACAGCGTGTGATGTCTGGCGGGCCCGGGGCTTGTCATATGCCTGGAGATGACCTTGGCTGCCTGGGTGTACTGGGCATTGAACACAAGTCCTTCAGTTTTATGCCATATATAGATAATATTTTTGTAGAGGAATTTCAATCCAGAAGCATGGATTCTCTGGCAAAGAATCACATCCAAAGATCTAGGTGTGTGTGATCTGGCTGAAATACAGACATATCCTTAGTACAAACCTTTAATCCCTCTAGCTGGAATTTAGTTCATGCCTTTAATACCAAACAGTGATGTCTAATTGAGGGGCAGACAAAATGATGAATCAGAGAAAGATTTGACAGAATGAGTCAGAGTTAGGATATACCCAACTCTCACAAGAACAGATAGGAAAGAGAAACTACTTAAGAACAGTACAAATAGAGAGAGCAAGAGAGTTTGTGGAGACAGTACAGTAGAATTTGGATATACAGTGCAGTTCAGTTGAGTGCAGTTGAGTTTGTGAAGTTCAGAGGCAGTTTTCCAAGCAGAGCAATTCAGTGAGAAATGGAGAAACGTCAGTTTGCATCAGTCAGCTTGGAGAGGAATTTTGTGCCAGAACACCTGAGTTGAACCAGCCAGCCAGAGTTCAGAAGAAACTAGAAAGGGTGAGTTTATTCAGCAGTAAGCCTCAGAGGCTGAAAACATTCTGGATCTAGGTTAGCCAAAGGAGGCTGGAAACTGAAGCCTTCAAGGTCCAGGCTTGGACAAGATTAGATCGTACAGAGGCTAGAAGCTTTCAGGCCTGGGCCTAAGGACAGTTAGATAGAGAACCCTTCTGGGCTCAGTCCAAGCCATGTATTTGTAAAGCGTGGGTACAGTTCTCATCTCATCCCTCATCTGAGGAAAGAAAACATTTACTCATTTTTTTTCTCCCTACTGCTAATCTCCTAGAGAGTACTTAGTTTGTATTACTATTTTGGCTATAAAGGATATAGTTGTAAGAGACAAGAAAGTACTTCTTTTTGTTTTTCCATTTTAAGTTTTATGTGTGTAAGTATTTTACAAGTATATATGTATGTGCACCATGTAGATACAGTGTCTGCAGAGGCCAGAAGATGGCATTGGATCCCCTGGTACTGGAGTTACAGATTGCTGTGAGGTACCATGTGTATGCTGGTAATAAAACTTGGGTCCTCTACAAGAGCATCCAGTGCTCCTAACTGTTGAGTCATCCCTCCAGCCCTGAGGGGGTACTTCTTTATATTTTTGTCACTTTTTGTACTCTATGCCCATGACAATCTTGTACTATGCCAGTCTACTTAGTAGGTAAACTTCCTTGGCATTTCAGAATACCTTATAAAGGACTGGTCAGGCTTATTCAAGTACAGTTCACAGCCACACTTAGTGGAACTAAGCCTTTGCATCTCATCTAAATTCTAGTCTTCCATTAGAGCTTGCCAAGGTATATGGAGCATGCTCTCTGCTTGTATGGATCATGGACAGTTTATTCCTGAGACCCTGGAGTCTTAGATTTTCTTTCTTATTCGAAAGCATACCAGCTTAGAGGATAAATGAAAAGCTCATCTTATTTATTAATTTATTTTCCAACACAAAATAAATGTTTATCCTCTTCCTTTGCAGTACTTTGAGAGTTATCTGTCAATAGCACTTCTTTATCATGTAAAAATAATATCATACCTACACAGTATTAGATGCCTTGATATACTATATTTATTATTTAACAAAGCAATTTTTTCTTTGGGTATGGAAAAATGACACAGGAACCAATCAGTCAAGCACGAATGCATCCATTCATTTGTGCGCACATGTGTGTGCTCCTGGGTGAGGTATCTGCATGTGTGTATATGTATCATGGTGGCCAGAAGTTGACACTGAGTGCTCTCTATTACTCACCATCTTATTCTTTTGAGGCAGGATCACTCACTGAGCCCATAGTTCATCAGTTGGCTAGAATGACTAGCCAGTGAACCCTAGGATCCTTCTGTTTTTGCTTGCCAGTGCCTAGATTATAAATAAACACCACCATGCCCTGCCTTTTACATGGCTTCTGGGGATCCTAACACACTTGGGTAACAAGCACTTTACCCACTCATCCATCTCCACAATCCCAAGGAGCCATTTAGAGACTCTTTTCCACAGGCTCAGACAGTTATCACCACACTGGATCTTAAGCCTGGGGCTCAATTTACCACATTGAATTACTAATCTATCCCAGATTTCCTGTGACTGTCCTTTGCTAACAGTGAAAGATTCACCAACCTATGCAAATGAAGGTGGCAGTTCTCTCTGCCCTACCATTATAAAGGCCTCAATTGCCTTGTACACAGAACAGATGTCCCTATTGTCTGGATGTGAGGACTTCTTTTCATTTAATCTTTAGAGCCCAAGACAGTATCTGTCCTAGTTTAGATGATGTCACATCACTTTCTTTCACATGATTTGCTTTCAGAACCAAATTGAAATCATCTTCCATAAAGAATGACACTAACTCCATTTGTCTCCCATGTCTCTCACGGTGTTTGACCAAATTCATGGACACAGAGGAAGAGCAAATCTTCTTTTCTGAACACGCCCTTTTTAGTTTTTTGGGCTTTTTTTTTTTTTTTTTTTTCTTGAGACAGGGTTTCTCTGTGTACCCTTGGCTGGAACATGTGGGTTTTAATGGTGGTCCACTGAATTTGGCTTCAATATCATAAAAGTTGTGCACCATTTGATCTATTCCAAACAATGTTCAGTGCACCAAGGGAATTGCAGCTCAGCAGAGCCTCCAAAGACACAGATCTATCTTTCAAAGTTATCTTCTCTGTTCATTACTGGTTTCAATGTACATAATAATTCTGTTTTACACAGCCACCTGGTATTTTGTCTGAAAGAAATATAATATTCCATGTTCATTATAACTTAAACAGATATGTGAATGTAAAGATGGAATGGGTTACAAACAGTTGCCCTTCTGGGGGCTGTAACACAAAGATACAATTAATTAATTTACATCTATTTTTTGAAGCTAAAAGATCAACAACCCAAAAGAAATAATTTAATTGATCTTGTTTCAACCTGTGCTACTTCAGAATGAATCTTTTCCTTCCCGAAATAATAGATTTTAAACCAAATGTTACCTACTTTGTCCTACAATTCACATACAGAAAGCCGAGGGACCCTCATCCTTTGTGAACTCAGGCAGTACATAGTTCATGTCTATGGATCTTGGAAGCATGGTTCTGTTTGTTTACCTGGTATTCAGTATCCTTGCATCCTTTGAATGATCAGACTCAAGCCAAGCTAGAGGGTGAAGAACCACCTGGGTGAACATTTGAAGTAGCCTTCTCTTCTTAGGAGATTGGTTTTTGTATGTTTTTAATATTGTTTCTTGAGTTCATTGCTGGGTCTAAAATGTTTTGGATTCATAAACCTAATTCATCCATCCTTCATCCAAAATTACTGATGTCCGAGGAAGACAACTGTATCAGTTACAAAACAAATTAAAATACAGCAGAGTAAAACAGAAAGCACCCTGCTTCCTCAAGGAAAGCCACCTGGAGATGTGGAACACAGTTGGCAATTGTCTTGTCATTCCAGCTTCCCAGAGTGTTGAAGGAATTTTGTTCTCTTTCACAGAGTTGGACAAAAGTTATTACCTTTCTTTTGTCCTTATGTCCCTTCTCCAAGCCTGTTAAAATTTTTATTAGGCCTTTAATGTGTGGGTTGAAATCAATAGCAGGCAAGCTATTAAAAATTATTGGTCAGTGGTGGCTCCTCACTAAATATTAAAGCAGGCTAGTAAATTAACTCACACATCCACTCACCAGACCTGAGAGGAATAACTGTCTAGGCAAACTGACATCAGAATGCAAATAGAAAAAGATTGCCAGGAGCTGCTTGCAGAGTCTTTTGGCTGTTGTTATTCACTACTAATGTTATTCTGGTTTTTTTTTTTCCCCTGTCCTTTATTAGTGTGAGGAGACAGGACTGGGAACTGGTTTGAAAGACTTTTTTTTAAGGATGCTGTCTATTAATGGTTAGGTTTCAAACCTATTTGCGAGAAACTAGAAACAGTCATAGAAGCACCTGTCTACCTATGGAGCACGTGGGAGGAAGGGAGAGTGTTCTGGGTGGGGTGTGCCTTGCTTTTCAGGAGTGTCGGTGGTCAACAATGCTTCACTGTATGTGATGTGGAAAAGACTGCACAGGGAAGGTAGTGTGGTGCTAGGGAGCATGGGCGTGTAGGGAAGGATGTGATTTTATCTAATAAGTGAGGGGGAAGGGCACAGTGTGAGGTTGATTCTGGGTTATCTATATGTGAAGATGGAAGACTCAGACATGCACCACCCCAAAAAAAAGTGGCACGATCAGAAGACAGGATTTGGATTTGGACAGAGTCTCTGCAGGGTACCTCCCCTCTTTATGAAACTGTCTAACAAATGAGTGTTCCCAGTAAAATTACTGATCAGCAAGAGACTTTAAAAAAATTCAATGCTTATTTATTTTTATTATGAAAAGCTAAGAATGAAACAGTATCTTTTGGATCTCTGGGTGTAGTTTGTCATATCTCTATCCCAGAATCTCTCTGGTGTTGTTCTTCTAATTGGATATGGAGAAAGAAAGTGCAGTGAATTCGAGAAAGTAATCAAGAAAACTCTTTTATATTTACTTTTTAAAAGGTTTAGTCATACTTACAAAAATTAAAGCTACTGTGTTTTAGAAGTTGGCATGACATTCATGATTTGAAGGATCTTGTAATTTTTGCTTATTCTTTGGTCAAATTAGGTATGAGACACAACAAGGAATATATGCTGCTTGTTTTCTTGCAGCATATGAGCAACAATTTGGCTGAGCAAATCATCTCATAATGGCTTACCCTCCAAATTTCTTCCACATACTGCAACACCACTCAACATTTTGCAAGGCATGTAAGAGCTCTGAGCCAATGCCACGTTCCACTGTTTTCTTTTACTGATGTTGATGGAGTTCTGTTTTAGTGTAAGAAAAGTTTTTTATTTCTGTAGTGTAAGTAACAAAGGGTGAGTACCAAAGACTCTTGCAAAGCAAAGAATCTGTATTGTGAACAGGCAGACTGAAGAAAACTGATGTCACACATGAGCAGACAGAAAGGACCCAAGTGTGAAATAGTACAGTGGAATACTGTTTGCCAAGCTGGTTTTAGGTCCTGCTTCTTCATATTTCCTCAGTATGCTCCCTTTTAGAATTGTAATGTATATCTTGTGCTATTATATGTTGGAAGTATGTGATCTGCTTTTTCATTTTGATTTTATAGGTGGTTACAGTTAACAAATTGCATGAGTCTCAGAAGAGACTTTGAATTTTGGACTTTTAAACATATTTGAGGCTATTATGGACTATGGGGACTTTTGAAGTTGTACCAAATGCATTGTGTATTATGACAAGACTACAAGCCTATGGGAGACAGGAAATGTAGTGTGGTGGTTTGAATAAAATAAAAATGGCCCGAGGGACTCATACGGACTCTTAGGACATGTGGTCTTGTTGGAGTAGGTGTGGCCTTGCTGGAGGAATTGCATCTCTAGAGGGTGGGCTTTGAGGTCTCAGAAGCTCAAACCAGGCAGAATGGCTCACAGTCTTCCTGCTGCCTGCCAATCTGGACATAGAACTCTCAGCTCCTTCTCCAGCATCATGTCTGCCTGCAGACCACCATGCCTCCCATCATGAGGAAAATGGACTAAACCTCTGGAACTGTAAGTCAGCCCCAATTAAATGTCTTTTTTTTTTCTTTTGAAAAAAATAAAGTTGCTACAGTCATGGAGTCTATTCAAAGCAATAAAACCCTAACAAAGATACATACTAATCAAAGAAAATGAATGGCCACCTAGAATATTTGCTTTGTTTCCTGGCAAATAGATTTTTGGTATGATTCTCTGATTAGAACAAAGATATAATGACATAAGATAAAAATGATGATATAGAAAAAAGTCATTACAAACTAACATCAGGCACCCACAGCAAAGAAGATATGAACATTTGAAAAGGAAAATTATGTAGAAGGAATGAATTTGGTCTAGGAAAAGGATAAAGGGAAAGGAGAAAATGAGCCATGTCTCTGTTGGCAAGTAGCTAGATTCTCTACATGACCACTCAGTCTATACTTTCTTCTATGGCTGTTAATCAGTTATTGAGAAAGAAGCATACACATAGGCTGAGTGAAAAGTACCTTCTAAGGGTTGGAGAGATGGCACAGCAGTTAAGAGCACTGGCTGCTCTTACAGAGGATTCAATTTCAATTCTTAGCATCCACACCACTACTCATATTCACCTGTTTCAAGACATTCAATGCCCTCTTCTGGCCTCCACAGATGTGATCCATATATATATATGCAGGCAAGTCACCCATACACACAAAATTAAAACAAACAAACAAACAAAGGTTTGAGATCTTGTATCTAGAAGTACATCAAATTATCAAGATTTTTTATAGAATTTTTGTTTAGAATGTCAAATATCACCAAATGGAAATTCTCACAATCTTCCAATGAAAGATTTTCTTCTGTTACGTCTTTGAGTATTATTTTTTAAAATGTTTTTATTTCTTCTGTCATTACTATTCTTTACTCTCATAGTGGTCATGCATGCTCTTCCTTGGTATTACAGGAAAGAGGTTATCAATTTCCTCAAGTTGTCCTCTGACTGCCACATGCAAGTATAGCATGCTCTCTCCCACCTATAATAAGTAGATAAATGTGAAATAGAATTAAAATCACTTTGTGTTCTCCTTAAACTATCAGGGTTTTGAAGCACCATTGATCCACATTACAGAGGTTATTGGGTACATGCTGTGGACATGGGAAAAAACAGACATCAAAATTAATTTGGAGATCAATTTAAATCTGTATATAACTTGCATATGTAGAATAGATTATGGGATATTTTTACCACATCTTCGTTAGTATATAATCAAGCAATAGGGATGATTGAGAAAACATAGTCACACATTGTCAGATTAAATTAAATAAACATCATATAAGTCAAGGGCATGGGTTGTGTTTCCACAGAACCCAAAGGTCAAGCCCTTTTTATGACAGCATGAGTGATATATCTGAAATATGAGCATAGAGTATGTAGAGAAGACAGTGGGATAGTAGTGGGGCAATGAACTACATGCAGCTGGATTGTTTCCCAACAAAAACATTTGGGGGGCCAATTATTCAGATTCTGAGGTTTCTCAGACATGGAGAGATGTCTCTCTATGACTCTACAGGGCAAATATTTCCAATTTTAAAATATGGAATTAGAAATGCTCCAAAATCATAAATGTTTGGAGCACTTAAAACAATGCTTAAAGAGTTTGAATTGTGGAACATTTCACATTTTGGAGGGGGGTAGATTATATGTTCTTGGTCTGTAGAAGGGAGAGTTGTATGAAGCTCTGGGATGTTCAGCCTAGAAACTCAATAAGATATCCCATGACAAAACTAAATTCAATCAATATCTACACACAAATCCAGCCTTACAGAGGCTACTAGAAGGAAAACTCCAACACAAGGAAGTTAACTACACCCAAAGAAAACACAGAAAGCAAATAACCCCACTGCAGCAAAACCAGAAGAAGAGAAGCTCACTCATACACTACTACTACCACCAACATCAAGATGGCACGAATTAACTGGTCATTAATATCCCTCAATATCAATGGACTCAATTCCCCAATAAAAAGACTCAGGCTCACAGAATGGACTCAAAAACAGAATCCATCATTCTGCTGCTTACAAGAAACACACCTTAGAGGGGAAAAAAAAAAAAGCCATCATCTCAGAGTAAAGGGCTGGAAAAAGATATTCTAAGCAAATAGACCCAAGAAGAAAGCTGGAGCAGCCATTCTAGAATCCAATAAATTAGACTTTCAATGAACATTAATCAAAAGAGATGGGGAAGGAAACTTCATACTGATCAAAGGAAAAACCCACCAAGATGACATCTTAATACTGAAAATCTGTGCCTCAAGTACAAGGGCACCCACAAACAAAGCAAACAAACAACAACACCAAAAAACCACTATCAAAGCTCAAATCCCAGGCAAAACCCCACACATTAATAGTGAGAGACTTTGACACACTGCTCTCACCACTGGACACAACAATGATATAGAAACCAAACAGAGAAACTAACTGATGCCATGAATCAAATGGACCTAACTGACATCTACAGAACATTTCACCCAAACACAAAAGAATACACTTTCTTCTCAGCACCACATGGAACCTTCTTCAAAATGGACCATACAAGTGATCACAAAGCAAGGTTCAACAGATACAGGAAAATTGAAATTACCCCTTGTAATTTATCAGACCAAAATGGAATAAAGCTAGATTTCAGCAATCACAGAAACAAACAAACAAAAGCCTACAAACTCATGGAAACTAAACAACTCTCTACTCAATGACCTCTGGGTCAGGGAAGAAATAAAAAAAGAAATTAAAGTCTTCTTAGCATTCAATGAAAATGAAGGCAAAGCATACCCAAACTTATGGGACACATTGAAAGCAGTGCTAAGAAGAAAGTTCATAGCACTATGTGACTTAAAAGCACACCTGAAAGATCTAGAACAAAAAGAAGCAAACATATCCAAGAGGAGTAGACAACAGGAAATAATCAAACTCATGGCTTAAATCAATGTATTAGAAACAAAGAGAACAATAGGTAGAATCAATGAAACCAAAAGATGGTTCTTTGAGAAAATCAACAAAATAGACAAACCATTAACAAAACTAACCAAAAGGCAGAGGAAAAATATCCAAATCAACACAATCAGAAATGAAAAGGAGGAAATAACTACAGATACTAAGGAAATCCAAAGAATCATAGGTCTTACTTCAAAAACCTGCATTCCACAAAATTGGAAAACCTAAGTGAAATGGACAATTTTCTTGATAGATTCCATGTACCAAGGTAAAATCTAGATCAGGTAAACTGATTAAACAGTCCTATAACCCCTAAGGAAATAGAAACAGTCATTAAAAATCTTCCAACCAAAAAAAAAAAAATAGCCCAGGACCAGATGGTTTCAGCACAGAATTCTACCAGACCTTCAAAGAAGAGCTAATACCAATACTCTTCAAACTCTTCCACAAAATAGAAACAGAAGGAACACTGGAAAACTCATTCTATGAGGCCACAGTCACTCTGATACCTAAACCACACAAAGACCAACAAAGGAAGAGAATTTCAGACCAATTTTCCTTATGAACATGGATGCAAAAATACTCAATAAAATACTTGAAAACTGGATCCAAGATCACATCAAAAGAATCATACACCATGATTAAGTAGGCTTCATCCCAGGGATACAGGGGTGGTTCAACATATGTAAATCCATCAACATAATCCACCACATAAACAAGCTGAAACAAACAAACAAAAAACCAAAAATACCCAAAACACATGATCATCTCATTGGATGCTGAAAAAGCATTTGACAAAAATCCAACACCCTTTATGGTAGGATTAGTGTTAGCATTTAATAGCATAGGAAACTTGGGATAGCAAAAGCCTGGACTTTGAGATAAAAGACTCACTTCTGAAGTGACATGTCCTTGGGAACTCACCCAGGACAGATGACCTCTTTGATCCTGGGACTGGGGGCAGGGAACATGCCCTGGGTTGACTTTCCAGAGGACCACCTGTGAGTTCACACTCCTCTGCAAAAAGCTTTTGAAGAGACAAAGCCCAGGGGCATAACTTGAAAAGAGCTCAAAAGCTTCTGCTGAAGATATTTAAGTCAAGATTCACATAGATAGAGGGTGGGATCCTCTTTCTGTTTCACCTCCTCATAGTCTGGCAGAGAACTCGCATCAATCTCATCTGAAAGCTTCACCATCATATATTGACCTAGAGTCTGGAGAGGAGACAGATTCTCCCTGAGATTCTGGAGTGCCTAAGGGGAGAGTTGACTTCCCTTGGAGCCCTGAAATAGGACCTTTGCAGGCCATAAGTATCTGAATAGGTGAACCACCTGGGAGATTTTTCATATGTTAAATAATTGGTCTTAAGACTACAAAGGCGATTCCTGCTTGATAAACTGTCCTAGGATCTGACTCTAAGAGACTTTAAGACTGAGAAAATGTATAAAGACCAGCTATCCATAAGGACCCTCACCAGAGGAAAATATCCTTTTGAGAAACCTTAGGTCAATGTTAAATGTTTGTATTAAGTTTTAGGTGCTAGGTTTTAGAGTTAGGGTTTGGGTTTAGGATTTAGGAACTTTATAGGCAATTGCTAGGTAATTGTTAAATATTAATAAATATATGCATGATAAATAAAAATTTACTGTTACACCCCTTTATGTTATAAGTCTTGGAGAGGTCAGACATACAAGGACCATACCGACATGTAATAAAGGCAATTTACAGCCAGCAAATAGCCAACATCAAACTAAATGGATAGAAACTTAAATCATTTCCTTTAAAATCAGGGACAAGGCAAGGCTGCCCAATCTCTCCATATCTTTTCAGCATAGTACTTGAAGTTCTAGCTAGAGCAATAAGACAACTAAAGGAGATTAATAGGGTACATATTGGAAAGGAAGAAGTCAAAGTATCCCTATTCATAGATGATATGATAGTACACATAAGTGACCCCAAAAATTCCATCAGAGAACTCCTACAGTTGATAAACAACTTCAAAAAGGTGACTGGATACAAAATTAATTCTGAAAAATCAGTAGCCCTTTCCATAAAAGATAAATGTGCTGAGAAAGAAATTAGGGAAATAACACCCTTCACAATAGTCACAAATAATATAAAATACCTAGATGTAACTCTAACCAAACAAGTGAAAGACCTGTATGACAAAAACTTCAAATCCCTGAAGAAAGAAATTGAAGAAGATATCAGAAGGTGGAAAGATTTCCCATGCTCATAGATAGGTATGATTAAATAATAAAAATGGCCATCCTACCAAAAGCAATATACAGATTCAATGCAATTCCTATCAAAATACCAACACAATTCTTTAAAGATCTTGAAAGAACAATTATCAACTACATATGGAAAAAAAAACTCAGAATAGCTAAATCTATCTTGTACAATAAAAGAACATCTGGAGGTATCATCATCCCTAATTTCAAGCTGGACTACAGAGCAATAGTAATAAAAACAGTGTGGTACTGGCATAGAAAAAAAACAAAACAAACAAACAAAACAGTGGATCAATGGAATTGAATCAAAGACCCAGAAATAAACTCACACACCTATGGACACTAAATTTTTGACAAAGAAGCCAAAACCATAAAACGGAAAAACAAATCTTCAACAAATGATGCTGGTCTAACTGGATGTCAACATGTAGAAGAATGTGAATAAACCCATATTTATCCCTTTGCATAACACTTAAGCCCATGGGATCAAAGATCTCAACATAAAACTGGACACACTAAATCTAATAGAAGAGAAAGTGGAGAAAAGCCTTGAACTCATTGGCACAGGTGACAACTTCTTGAAGCTCAGGCTCTAAGACCAACAATCAATAAATGGGACCTTATGAAATTGAAAAGCTTCTGTAAGGCACAGGACACTGTCATTAGAATGAAACAACAGTCTACAGATTGGGAAAAGATCTTTACCAACCCCCATCCAACAGAGGGCTAATATCCAAAATATATAAAGAACTCAAGAAATTAAACACCAACAAATCAAATAATCCAATCAAAAAATGGGGAGCAGAGTTAAACCAAGAATTCATAAAAGAGGAGTCTCTAAAGACCAAGAGGCATTTGGTCATCAACATCTTTGGTCATCAGGGAAAAGCAACTCAAAATGACTCTGAGATTCCATCTTACTCGAGTCAGAATGGCTAGTATAAAAAACTCAAGACATAGCACATGCTGGCGAGGATGTGGAGAAAGAGAAACATTTCTCCACTGCTGGTGGAGAATGCAAACTTGTACAAACACGTTGGAAATCAACTGTTGATATCTTAGAAAACTGAAAATAGTTCTACCTCAAGATCCAGCCATACTGCTTCTGGGCATATATTCAAAATATACTCCAGAAAGCCACAAAGACATCTGCTCAAAAATGCTCATAGCAACTTTATTTATAATAGCCAGAAACTGGAAATAACCCAAATGTCCTTCAACCATAGAATGGATAAAAACAAAATAAAACAAACAAACAAACAAACAAAAAAAAAACCCTGTGGTACATTTACACAATGGAATACTACTCAGCTCTCAAGAAACAAGGAAATAACAATTTGCAACCAAATAAATGGATCTAGGAAAGCTCATCTTAAATGAGTTAACTCAGACCCAGAAAGATACACATGGTATGTACTCTGTTATACGTGGATATTAACAATATAGCACAGGACAACCATCCTATAACCCACAGACCCAAACAGACAGGAACATAGCATAACTGTACTATGAAAAACTCCACACAGCATTTGATTGTTAGTGGAACACCTTATCCTAGTTGGTCTGCCCTATCAAGCGCTAGTACAAGAGGAAGGTCTTAATCTTCATGTGACAGATGAACTGAGGTGGTTTGGTATGTGGGGCTTCCCTCATCTGAGGAGAAGGAGAGGATAGAGATAGAGAAGAGGGAACGAGGAAGGGTAGTACTTTCGGGGAAGAAGGAGGAGACTTTGATCAAGTTGCAACTTGAAAAAATAAATTAATAAAAAAAAAAGAAAGTCAATATGCAGAATACTTTGTTACTGCTCTTGAAGAGATGGCTTTCTCAGTGGATGATCTTTCTAGAAACTACATCTACACTCTGGAGAGAAGAAAGCATGCTTACTTGGGAAAAAGTAGCCACAAGGATAGGAATTACTCAGCAGTGTATAACCTAGAAAAAACTAATTTCTTAGAACTTCTTATGTCATCTGCAAGAGCAATACATATTTAAGCATTAAATCATGTCTCTAATCTTATCCCCTAATTAATTATTTACATTGACAAAAATACTTATTATGGTATACAATGTGGTATTTTGGTTCATGTAAACAACATGAAATATCTATAAAAGCTACTTGAACATGCCACTTCATATACTTCTTTTTAAATTGAGAACACTTAGTATTGGCTTTCAGCAACTTTCAAATTTTATAACTTATTAACTATCATTGACATGTTGTACAGGGAATTTCTCAAATTTCCTCCTTCTAGCACACTTAAAACAGAATCCATTAACCGCAATTTTCCTACCTAGCACAGGCAAGAACATCTCAGAGTTTACACATTTTAATTTATTTATTTTCATGACACTTTTAAGTAAGTTAAAGAAATTGAACTATGAGAGCATATTTTATGTCAAACAGTTGTTTGTATAAATATTTGATAATATGTACTTTATTCTGATGCTATATGTAATATTTTCTTAAGCCTAAATTGTAGTAATTTTTAAATTCCTATTTTTTTCTTTTTTTTTGATTTTTTTTAAATACTTTATTTTTTTTTCTTCAAGTTACATCTCAGTAACAAACCCCTCCCTATTCCCCCTTCCTATCCCGCCCTTCCACCCTCTTCCCCCCAGAAGTTTCCCCTTTCAGTCCAACAGATGGTTCCTTCTCTTATAACAGTAAGTATTATACAAAACAATAGATATAAATATGCAAATATGCCACATTTATGAGAGTTAAATGGCCCAGTATGCCTTCCCAATGTCCAGTTTATACATATTTGGCCCCTGACTTTAACATTCTACTATCTAACCATCTCCATGAGTTTAAAGGTCTATATGTGACTCAACATTCATACTAACTTGCAACACAATTTTAAGAGTATCTTCTTGGATCTATAACACCCTCTTGATTCCTAAACAATTCAAAATTTAACTATGAGACTCTGGCTGTCTATTCTTCAACCACCTCAGAGACCTGAGAGGAATAAATATATTTGTTTATATAGGAAGTGCAGGGCCTGCAGCTTCCAAAACTAAGAAAGGACATACCAATGACTGCCTGGACAGTTCCCATTTTCTCTCCATACATTCCTGCATCAGTCTTCAGCCTTTGGGTCCTGTTTCTCTGACAGACATTTGTTGTAGAGCAAGGATTATGAAGGACTTACCTACCCTGTCTTGGCAGAGTTAGGCTGTCGACTTCCCTGCTACCAAGTTTTGCCCTTTTTGGACAGCAGTCTGTCTGCAGTTGGTGCAAGGGGTTTTTTCATGCCAAGAGATAGGCTTGCCACTAATTCAACCATCTTACAGTGGAGGTTCTTCGATGCTTATCTTCTACTTAGAGTAGAATAGGGGGTGCTGTCAGGCGCTGATATGTCTCGATATAAAAAAAATCTTGATTTAAGATAACATCTTTGAATGCCATATTCTGCAGATCTCTTGGGGTTTTTGAAGATGCCCTATCCATCTCTTGTATTTAGATAAGCAAATGTTGCTTGTCTCTTAGCAACTTGATTACTGGGTAGTTTAGAGAATATCTTTGATAGACTGTCATAGTAGCTAACAAAGTGACATGTTTGCATGACTAGGAGTTTGTTTTAACTATCCTAGACCATTTTAGACGGTTGGTATCAAGAGGTCAGAGCTTCACATTTTATTTTTAAGTATCTCTAGGTATGATACCATTAGGAAGCGTTACCTTTAAATTTGTATCAATATACAAAGATCTACTCAATTGTGGTTAAATATACTCTTAATTATGTATAAATATACCAAGATCAATGCCTATGTAGCCCAATATAATCTTAATATTACGTCCATATGCAAGGGTCAATACCATTGTGGCCAACTATAATCTTAATTTTGTATCAATATACAAAGATCAATACTGATGTAATCCAATACAATCTTATTTTTGCACAATAAACAATGGTCAATACCACTTTAGCCAAATAAACTAC
>CAJQZJ010031840.1:531990-549258 GCA_907164525.1 Lophiomys imhausi
ACACACACACACACACACACACACACACACACACACACACACACACACACATAATTGATCATATCTTGTCTTTATACATTTTGTTTTCTGTTAATTGTGATAAACGTGCCCCCAGGAGGATAAGTAATAATATGATGGTCTCCATGGTAGTGATAGTGGTGACATAGAGTAGCTCATGCCACTGAAAATGGATTCCCCACCCCCTTACTTATCTTTGCAAGGGGCGGGTGCTTGACACACCAGCAAACCCACACCAGGAAGCACCATGTCCTCCAGGTGGCAAAAGGCAGTGAAAGGAAAGACTAACTGACACTCTTTGTTGTATTTCATGTGGGAAGGGCAAGGAAGGGAAGGGGTTTAGGTTTGGCTGATCTGGTTAATCCTACCGAGTTTGGGGACAAGTACTGGTTGTACGGTGCTTTGCCCTGTGCCATATGCTGATGTGGGAAAAGGGAATCCTCCTCTGGGGTCTGAGACTTGACAAAGGTTGTTGGTTATGTGGGTTGCAAATGAAAGACTTGTTCCTGGAGAACCCTTTGCTGTCACTAAAATGTTCTCTAATGTACTCTTTTTAGTCAGCTAGGCTGCAAACACTACAGCATCAAGAATACAGAAAATAGGAACTGAGTATATGACTCATTCAGTAAAATGCTTCCCTTACAAACATGGGGAGATGAATTTGATCCCCAGTACCCATATAAATAACTGGGCACTATGACTCACAGTTGTAATCCCCAACCTGAAGCACATTGGCCAGCCAACATAGCCTAATTGGCAAGCCTCAGGTCCAAGTCTCCAAGGATGACCTCTGGGTTCCACATGCACATATACATGTATCCATGTATACATGTCCATACATGCTTGCACATACACATACACACATGTACCTACAAAACACACTCTCACACACACAAACTTACATGCAAAATTATTCACAGAAAATAACAGGTATGGTAACAGATAGTTGTAAATCTAGTAGTGATGAGAGAGACACAGTACCAGGAGGATCTGTGTTCAAGACTACCCTAGACTCTGGAATACATACTAAGACCATGTCTCAAACAAACTTAATCATTATCACCACCACCACCAAGAAAAAAAAACTACTCCATCTTTATGTATGCATGTATATATGTACATATACACACATATACATAGTGATGTATTTATATGTTTTTATGTATTTATGTATATATGTGTATAATTATATAAGATTGATATATGGATATATAGAGTTGATTTTTGCATGTAACTTGAGACTCACCTTTTGAAATATGGAGTAAAGACTTCAGGTGTAGAGTTAGTTACATGGGTTTGAATTCCTGAAATTAGACTAGAGATTCACAGCTGGGAGCATAAGTACCTGCCTGACATTTGTCTATATGCTACAATTTGAAAAAAAGTCTCCGTGTTTTCCTGGGTTGGAAAGTTGATCTCCAAATGGTTATGTTAGTGGTACTGAAAGTGAGGTCTCTCAGAGATTGGAATATAAGTGTCTGTCCTTATGATGGATTATGCCATCTGTCTCTCACTTAGTGAACTAATGGGTACTCTAGACGCTGATTCTGTTGGGAAGGTGTGCTAAGGAAGCTGTGCCTCACAGTGAAGTGCTCTTGGCTTCATAGCACCAAGGAAGTCCCCACCAGGGCCCAAGCTGACAATGGCCGGCCCCATGCTCTCCACTAAAGAAAATCCTTCCACCATAAACAAGTCTCTTTTCTTCAAGGATTACTTGGTCTGTGGTTTTTCATTACAGCAACAGAAAAGGGGCTAAGCATGCATTTGCATAACTGATATTAGAGGGAGGGAAAAAACACAGAGTAAGAATAAGAAGGTTCATTTGAAGCTTGGAGCATCTAACACTACAGGAACAGAGGAAGGTGTATCTGCAGAAGAAACAAGTGGCAATATCAGAGGGCTAGCTTTGTTCTTTGCAATACTTACTTCACAGCAGCCTAGCAGAGAGTCTGGACCAGTCAAGTTATGTGTGGGGTCATTAGAACTAAGATACTTTTTTGTATAAGAGCCAGACTCTGGGCTCTTGTGCCCATCTAGGAAACTCCACCAAAATCCCACTTTTCTGTCTACCTCCTGAAATGTGCCAATGTTTGTAAAATTTGGGTGCGATTTAAAGACACTGCTTAGCAATGCAGGAGGGGGATCCTTCATGTCTCCTTTCTGAAAGACTTTTCTTTCCTTTGCCACTATGATATAATATCAGGATCTTGAATATCCTCAGCCTTTTGTCCTATTAAGTTTTTTTTTTTTTTTTTTTTTTTTTGCCTTTCTACTCCATGTTAGGAGCTGTCTAGGATAATTCATTAATTAAAGCACAGGGTTTGTAGGCAGGTGAGATTTGGTCTAAATCTCAAACCTGTAATTAACTTCAGTATGTGAAGCTTTGCTTTCTTCATCAATGAAATGGAAGTGATTGCATCCATGTAATAATTTGGTTTTGAGGAGTAAAGAAGATGACAGGCAAATTGCTTCGGCAAGAAGATGTGAAAATTAATATGTGTTTAATAAAAAGTGTTGTTTTTTTTCGGGTTGTGATTTTTGATACTGGGCCATGTTCATTCAATCTGAAAATTGTCACCATTCTAGAATTTAAAGGAAGCTAAATCAAAAAGTCAATATGCTCTCAAACCATAAAATTTTGTAGAAGAATATAAGAAGAAAGTACCCTTGAAAGATTAAATTTTACTTGCGACAAATTGATCAGCCTCAGAGCTTTACTTTTGGCTTGCAGGCCCATAAGCCCACTTGTGCATGGGTGTGTTTTGTCAAGCAAGATATTCACAGGAACATGATTCATCCAAAGAGCTCCATTCTGAGAAAGCTGTCTGCCAAAATATCGTCAATGGCACCTTGACCAGGGGTCTCAGATCTCCTGATCACTTTGAGGACTTTTTATGATCTCTGATAAACGTCCTCAGATCTTTCTATCTAACGTGGTTTTCAATTTCCAGAAGATTCTTTTGCCATCTAACTTTCAATAGTGTCTAACCTATTTGATCTTCCTTGACTCTCTTAGGCAGCACTGGCCAATAACAAAATCCAATTGATCTTTGATTATCTCTTGAGCCATGGACAAGTTGGACCCATGTTTGTCACCCACAATTTTCTAGTTAGATTTAAATATTAGGGGTCTGTATGCCAAGCCATGTTTTCTGGAAGTCTCTGAAAAGCCATTCATTTATTCCGTTCCCAATCTTTAATGATTGATTGTTAGCACCACTGAAGTTATTCTTGAGAACTGGTAGCAGCTTTTCAAGGATAGTTATTATTTATGATTTTGAGGATAACTTTGATGACCACTGCCCTATTACTCTTTGTAAAGCTAACATCAGAATGGCCCCTGCAGTAATTTGGTCTAGAAGTTGTTTGTGGTCACACAGAATCACTTATTCTTTAGATGTTTGTTGAGCCTCTGACTAATCAATGTAATCTTCACAGCAGACAATGCACATGACCCTTTCACTGATCAAAATCTCAACTGAAGGTGACAAACCCTCATTCCTCATACCATACCACAGATACTTCATTGCCTTTCCTCACATCTTCTCATTCAGGTTCTGGCAAAATCATTTTGTCAGGTTCTGGTTTGTGAGGTCAAATCAAGTGGCATATAAACTTCCAGAAGCTCCTTGGCCCACTCTAAGACTCATCAGTGATCAGAACAAGACAGAGGAGAATGCTTACCTAGGAAATACAAATCATGAACTCTCCAACAGCCTTTTATAATAGTTACTATTAATCAACTGTATTTTTAATAAATATGTCATAAAGTTAAATCATGAATATGTGTAACTCATTGTAATGTCTATTTATGTTTTTCCCTAATTTCATCTCCAATTACCTGTACTGTCTTCCTTTATCACTTCCTCCCATTACTTCTAACAAAGCACAAAGTAAATTGTTAAAAAGCAAGGATCTTCACACACACACACACACACACACACACACACACACACTGAATCAAAGCTTAACTACAGAGAAGAATCTAAGATCCCATTTGTCTCTAATCTGATCTTAATAAACCCATCACTTCTGAAAAACTCATTTTTATATTAGTTTCTGGGGGCTCTCTGTCTAGAATTAGAAATTGCCTGTACCAAGTTTTATAAATCCAAGCATTTTCTTGAATTTTCTTTTAGGAAATCAAACAAGAACAAGAAATTGCTTGATCAGCATTTCCCATCAGTTTTTTTTTTTTTTTCCTTTTCTATTTTTTCTAGTCTCCATAAGTCATGGGTTTCATTCATACCATGAATTTTTTTGAGAAAGATCTCACTTTGTAGACCAGGCTAGCTTAGAAGTAACAGAGATTCTCCTACTTCTGTCTCCTGAGTGCTGAAATTAAAGATGTGTGTCACCACACAGGGTTATACTTCAATTCATAATGATATCTCCCAATTGTAGTAACACTTAGCTTATTATCTGTGGTAGAGAGTGTTATTATCTTGAGGTTTCAAAACAACAATTGAATGTTAAGTGTAAACTAGAAATAGCTCTTATCTACTTCAGTGAATGAAGAATTTATGTCTTTTTGTTGTTGTTGTTTTCCTTATTAGTAGAGGTAGAATGGATACATAGCTCTTTGATGAATTCCAGAGAGTATAGTTTCAAAGATTTATTTTTATGTGTTTGTGTGTTTTCCTGCATGGGTTTATGTGCATGGAGGCCATAGGTTGTCAGCTCCCTTGACAATGAAGTTACAGGCTATTGTGAGACACCTCAAGTGGGTACTGGGAAATGAACCCAGATCTTCTACAAGAACAGCAAGCACTCCTAACTACTAAGCAATCTGTGCTGGCTAGTTTTATATCAACTTGACACAAGCCAAAATCATCTAAAAGCAAGGAACCTAAATTGAGGAAATGCCTCCATTAAGATCCAGCCATAGGGCATTTTCTTAATTAGTGACTGATGGGGAGGACCCAGCCTATTATGAGTGGTGCTATCCTTGGACTGGTGGTCCTAGGTTCCATAAGAAAGAAGGCTGAGCAAATCACAAGAAGCAGGCGATTAAGTAATCAGCACTTCTATGTGGCCTATGCATCAGTTCCTGCTTCCAGGTTCCTGCCCTGTTTGTGTTCCTGCCCTGACTTCCTTCCATGATGAACAGTGTTGTCGAAGAAAGATGGACCAGCCTGACTCCATCTTAAGATTAGAAACCATCTTGCTACAAGGTCAAAATAAGTTCATTTCTGGTTTTGGTAAAACTTAAGTTTGACTGCGTTTTGACCCATTTCCTAAATTTGACATGTTCTACACCCTGTACTCTGACCTCCACCCTGATAGGACAAGATGTTCTGTTGAATCTGTTAAGTTCCTATGTAACCAAAACCATTAGAGACTGCCTAGCCTTGCAGTTTGGGGCCATAAAAACCCCATTTTCCTGTGTTCAGAGCTATTCTCTCAAGTCTCACTTTAAGAAGATATCCCTGTCTGACAGAAAATAAAGCTTAATTTGATCAAAAATTTTGGGTCAGTGGTCTTTACGATTATTGGATGGGATTAACAGTATAATACAAATAAACAATTTTCCTCATGTTGTTTTTGGTCATGGTATTTCATCATAGATATAGTAACCCCAAGAAATTGGTTCTAGGATAGTAGGATATTGCTGTGACAGAACAGGCTATGTTTTTGGGAGAGTCATGGAAGGGTTTTAAAACTTTGGGCTAGAAAAGTCATTGGGTGTTGAGAGCTCATTGGGTTCTTCTGTCAGAGCTTTGAAGATAAGAATCTTGACAGCAGTTCAGACAATGGCGCCCGGCTTATGAAGTTTCAGAGGGAAGCAAACACTGTAGTGGGCCATTTGTGTGAAGAATCTGTGACGTTTGGGCAGCTGGAGCTGAAGAATTGGCTGATTAACAAAAGGCCAGAACCACTAAAGTAAAACCTTTGCATTGCTAGGATAATTTATTCTGGTCAGCTGGAGCTGAGGAAACACTGGCAATTAAGACCAAAAAAGTGAGGTAAAATTTTCTGGAAAGTGTTTCCTCACAGTCAGCACACAGAAGCTGTGTTCCAGGCGCAATCAAAGTTGTAATGGCAGCTGAACTTGGTAGTGTAAGAATGTCCAAGATAACACTTTACATATTGTCAAAAAACCAAATTTGCTTCAGGAGAAATATTACCTAGCCCCCCCCCCAAAAAAAAAGAGGGTAATTGTCCCAGAGTTAGGATTAGGGCAGGGCTCTGTTATCGTTACAGGAGAATCAAAGCATCCATTCAAGGAACCCAAGGACAACTGGACAACGGAAACCTCAGCAGAAAACAGAATCAGACACCAAAGAAGACGAGTGACCCAGTTGATTCAGCCTGACAGACTCCTTCTATAGCTGTCTCCATCAAAAGCCTACAACCACAACAATTCAATATCGCTAAGACCGTTCAGCTCTACACAATGCCCCAGCCAGAACCTCAGTAAAGCCTGCAAGATCAGCTTCTGCCTACAAACTCCTTAGGACATCTAAACAGCTGAGAACAGAAGGACTGAACATAAAAGGATTGTACTAACATTTTTAACCATTTTTCCATTTTGGTTCGGGCCCCAAACAGGTTTACAACGACCCAAATCAGCAGGAAGTCATTTTAAGAGAGCGACGTCCCATGCTCAGAGGGTGGGGAGGGTGCTTCTCTGCCCCCCCTTTTTGGTTATTTGAAGGATAACTGAATACTCTGTTATTTAGGGGAAGAGATTACAAGCTGTTAAATGGCCCTGTTTAATGGGTTTTGGAGGTTAGACCCAGGGACTTCCTACTTTTCCTTTTCTGTATCCTTCTTTCTCTCCTATGTAGGAGTGCATGGACTTGAGAAAAATGAGACATAGATATAGCACAGGAAGGACCAAGAAAAAGGGACAGATTATTGACTATGCCCTTATACCTTTGTGTATTGATACAAAATTAGTAGTATATTTGGCTAAAGTGGTATTGACCATTGTTTATTGTGCAAAAATAAGATCGTATTGGACTACATCGGTATTGATCTTTGTATATTGATACAAAATTAAGATTATAATTGGCCACAATGGTATTGACCCTTGTATATGGACAAAATATTAAGATTGTATTTGGCTACATAGGCATTGATCTTTGTATATTGATACAAAATTAAGAGTATATTTAGCCACAATTGAATAGATCTTTGTATATTGATACAAAATTAAAGGTAATGCTTCCTAATGGTATCATACCTAGAGATACTTAAAAATAAAATGTGAAGCTCTGGCCTCTTGATACCAACCGTCTAAAACTGTTTAGGATAGTTAAGAAAAACAAACTCCCAGTCATGCAAACATGTCACTTTGTTAGCTACTATGACAGTCTATCAAAGATATTCTCTAAACTACTCAGTAATCAAGTTGTTAAGAGACAAGCAACATTTGCCTATCTAAATACAAGAGATGGATAGGGTATCTTCAAAAACCCCAAGAGATCTGCAGAATATGGCATTCAAAGATGTTATCTTAAATTAATATTTTTTTGATATCGAGACATATCAGCTCCTGACAGCACCCCCTATTCTACTCCAAGTAGAAGATAAGCATCGAAGAATCTCCAGTGTGAGATGGTTGAATTAGTGGCAAGCCTGTCTCTTGGCATGAAAAAACTCCTTGCTTCAACTGCAGACAGACTGCTGTCCAAAAAGGACAAAACTTGGTAGCAGGGAAGTCGACAGCCTAGCTCTGCCAAGACAGGTTAGGTAAGTCCTTCATAATTCCTGCTCTACAATCAATGTCTGTCAGAGAAACAGAACCAAAAGGCTGAAGACTGATGCTAGAATGTGTGGAGAGAAAAGGGGAACTGTCCAGGCAGTCACTGGTTTGTCATTTCTTAGTATTGAAAGCTGCAGGCCCTGCACTTCATATATAATCAGATATATTTATCCCTCTCAGGTCTCTGAGGTGGTTGAAGAATAGACAGCTAGAGTCTCATAGTTAAATTTTGAGTTGTTTAGGAATCAAGAGGGCGTTCTAGATCTAAGAAGATGGTTATAATAGTGATGCAAATTAGTATGAAAGCTAAGTCAGTTATAGAACTTTAAATTCATGGAGATGGTTAGATGGTAGAATGTTAAAGTCAGGGGCCAAATATGTATGAACTGGACATTGGGAAGGTATACTGGGCCATTTAACACTCATAAATGTGGCATATTTATTTCTGTTGTTTTGGATAGTATTTACTGTTATTAGAGAAGGAACCATTTGTTGGACTGAAAGGGGAAGCTGTTGGGGGGAAGAGGGTGGAAGGGTGGGACAGGAAGGGGGAATTGGGAACTGTTTGTGACTGAGATGTAACTTGAAGAAAAATAAATAAAGTATTTAATAAAAAAAAAAAAAAAAAAAAAAAACAAGAATGTCCAAGGTGGGACTGATCTTTTGAGGCATGAAAGAGTCATGGTGAACAGCTGACCTCTGGCACTGTGAGAGGCTAGGCACCTTCATTGGTGAAGGTGCAGCCTTGGTGGCAGTTGAAGGCCCAGGTTTGAAGGAGTCATGCTGGATTGTTGAGGCTTGACACCAAAAAGAAAATCCAGGAGAGACTACTGGTAAAAGTGCAGCCCAGCTGTAGTAAAGGATCTTAGAAGTTTGGATAGCCACCAAGATTAGCAGCAGTCTTGGAATGAAGCTTGCCTAAGTTTAGAAGAGAAACTGTGTGCTGAAGAGGGCAGAGTTGAAGAAGTTACCCAAACCTGTTGGAGGAGCCCAGCAGATCATGAGTAGATCCCAGACACTGAACTTTGAGTTAGTTATACTGTTGGAGTTTGTATTTGCTTTCCAAGAGGCCATATGGGCACCAGGGACACTGCCATCAGCCCACCAACTCCCCTTAAAGCACACCAAATAGCCCTAAACTGCACCTCCACCCCCAGGCTCCATATTCTCATGCACAACTTCAGGAGAGGGCTTCTGCTTTACTGGAGGCCATTCAGTACTAGGAACCCCAGAGACCAAGCAGGTATCCACAATCCCAGAGGCTACAAAAGTACTTGGAACACTAGGGCAATGTTGGCACTCAATACCCAACAAGTCACACATGTCACAAAAGTCCCAGTGGAGACACTCTACAAACCTGAAAACTTACTGGTCACCACAACCTCAGTCCATTAAAACCAGAAGACCAGAGAAGAAACAGAAACAAAAACCCCACCACCACTAACAACAAAAAAACCACTCATCTAATAAGGATAAACTCAGAAACCAGCACCTAAATGTGTAATAACCCCAAATCCAAATGACAAGAAGCCAGTGTGAGAGCCTAATCAAAAACAACCAGAGCAATATGGCACCACCAAAGCCCAGTTATCTTACTGCAGTAAGGTCTGGATATTCCAACACAGCTGAAGCACAAGAAAATTACCTTAAATTCAAACTTTGAAGATGATAGAGATGTTTAAAGAAGAAGTGAATAAATTCCTTTAAAAATGTAGGAAAATACAAACAAGTGAAAGGAATGAATAAAACTGTTCAAGACTTGGGTGAAATGGAAATAGAAGCAATAAAACACACACACGCACACACACACACACACACCACACACACGCACGCATGCACACACCACACACACAATCACTGTCAACATAAAAATAAGAGGAATTAGCAATTATTGGTCATTAATATCACACAACATCAATGGACTCAATTCTCCAGTAGAAAGTCACAGTCTAACATGTATGTAAAAACAGGATCCATCACTCTTCTGAATACAATAAATCAACATCAAATACAGACATTACCTTGGAGTAAAGGGCAGAAAAAATATTTTCCAAGCTAATGGGCCAATGAAACAAGCAGTGTAACCAGTCCGATGTGTAGCAAAATAGACTTTCAACCAAAACTAATCAAAAGAGAAGAGGAAGGACACTTAATACTCATCAAAGGAAAATTCCACCAAGATGACATCTCAATTCTATACATTTATGCCCCAAATACATGGGTACCCACATTTGTGAAAGAAACATACTTAGCTTAAATCCGACATCAAACCCCACACATGCAAAAGTGGGAGAATTCAATACCCCACTCTGCACAATTGACAGGTCATCGAAACAGAAACTAAACAGAAAAATAATGGCCCTAACAGACTGACCACAGCAGATCACCATAGATTAAACCTGGGCCTCAGCAACAACAACAGAAACAACAGAAAACTTACAAACTCATGGAAACGGAACAACTCTCTTCTGAATGACCTCGGGGTCAATGAAGAAAGAAGTAAATTGAAGACTTCCTAGAATTTAATGAAAATGAAGATACAATATACCCAAATTTATGGTACACAATGAAAGTACTGCTGAGAGGGAAGCTCGTAGCACTAAATGCCTTCGTAAAGAAGTTGGAGAGATCTCATACTAGCAATTTAAAAGCACACCTGAGCATTTCTTCAACTGTCTCTCGGCCATTAGGGATTCCTCCTTTCTGAATTCTCTGTTTAGCTCTGTTCCCCATTTTTAAAATTTATTTATTTATTTGTTTGTTTGTTTGTTTATTTATTACTTCAGGTTACATCTCCATCACAGTACACTTTTTTCACCCCTCCCAGTCCCACCCTCCCACCTTCTACCCCCTATCCCTTCCATCCCACTCCTCTGGAGTGGAGTGTCCCTACATAACAGTCCCCCACCCCAGTTTAGCAGTCATATGAGGGCCAAGAGCCTCCTCATACCCTGAGGGCATATAAGGCAGCACCACTAGGTCAAAGTGTCTCATTGACAGGAAAGAAAATCTATGTTCATGTTCCCTTTCGTGCGTTGGTTGTAGTATAGTTATCCTGTACTATGTGGCTAAAATATGACTATAAGTGAATAGATGCCATGTGCATCCTTCTGGGTCTGGGTTAGATCACTCAGGATGAGCTTCTCTAGTTCCATCCATTTGGCTGCAAATTGCACGATTTAATTTTTTCTGATAGCTGAGTAGTATTCCATTGTGTAGATGTACCACAGTTTTTTAATCTATTCTTCGGTTGAGGGACATCTGGGTTGTTTCCAGTTTTTAGCTATTACAAATAAGGCTGCTATGAACATAGATGAGGAAACTTCCTTGTGATTTGGTGAGGAGTCATTTGGATGTATACCCAGAAGTGGTATGGCTGGGTCCCGAGGCAGAGCTATTCCAAGTTTTCTAACATATGGCCAGACTGACCTCCATAGTGGTTGTACAAGCTTGCACTCCCACCAGCAATGGAGGAGGGTTCCCCTTTCTCCACACCCTCTCCAGCATGTGCTATCATTTGAGCTTTTGATCTTAGCCATTATGACAGGTGTGAGATGGAATCTCAGAGTCATCTTGAGTTGCATTTCTCTGATGATTAAGTATATTGACCATTTCCTCAAGTGTCTCTCGGCCATTAGGGATTCCTCCTTTGTGAATTCTGTTTAGCTCTGTTCCCCATTTTTTGAATGGATTATTTGGTTTCTTGGTATTTGATTTCTTGAGTTATTTGTAAATTATGGATATTAGCCCTCTGTCAGATGTGGGGTTGGTGAGGATCAGGTGTGTAGAGAGTGGGGGTTTGGGATGTAGGACTGAGAGAGAGTATAGAAATAAGTGAGGGGCACTTCTGGGACAGGAAGGCTCCTGGACCAGGTCTATGTGGGTGATCCTAGCTGAGACTTCTAGCAGTGGGGGTTAAGGGGCCTGGAGTGAGGTGGGACTACCAATGGAGGGAGGGGTCACCAAGTCACCCATAAAACTTTCGACCTAAAATTTGTCTTGCCTACAAGAAGTATATGGTTAAAGATGGAGCTGATATTGAGGGAAAGGCAAACCAATGACTGTCCCAACTTAAGACCCACCCCATGACAGAGCCAACCCTTGTCCCTATTAATGATACTCTGCTATGCTGGCAGACAGGAGCCTAGCATAACTGCCTTCTGAGGGGTTTTATCCAGCAGGTGATAGAAACAGATGCAGAGATGGAAACAATAGGCTAAGCTTGGGAAGATGGATGGATCCTCTGGAGGGATCAAGAACACCACAAGCAAACCTATAGTGTAAACAAACGTTGGCCCATGGGGGCTCACAGAGATTGAACCACCAATCAAAGAGCATGCATGTGCTGGACCTAGATACTCTACACATATGTAGCAGATGTGCAGCTTGTTCAACATATGGGTTCCCTAACAATAGGAGTAGGGGCTCTCTCTGACTCTATTGTCTGCCATTGGATCCCTTTCTCCTAAGTGCGGTGCCTTGTCAAGACTCAGTGGGAGTAGATACACTTGGTTCTGCTGCAACTTGAGATGACAGGGTGGGCTGGTAGGCTTCTCCTTTTCTGAGAAGGAGAGGAGTGAATGGGGGGAGGAAGGAATGAGGGTGGGACTGGAAGAAATGAAGGGAGGGGGCTGAGACCAGGCTGTAAAGTGATTAAATAAATAAATGGAAAAAAACCTAACAAACAAACAACAGACAAAAAAGATGGAATCTTTTGTTCTCTGTATTTTGAACAGTTGTGATTTTCTTTAATATTCTCTTTCCATTGCAGAGAGAACCTTTTTTTATGGATGGGTAAGAGGTACATTATCTGTGAGTATTAACTTAAATATTTGGACTAGAGTTAAGAATTATGAGTGTTTAGTGAAATGGTGACAGGACCTCTGCCTCTAAGAGCCACGACCTTACTATCCCTGGATAGTTGCAAGTTTTCCAGTACCAGGCATGATGTTCTGCTGCTGGGAAATCAGATCCTAACCCTTGCCATCATTGGGATTGATAGATACTGCTGTGTAGGTTTACTGTTCCCTGTCCCCTGCCCCTTTGGTGGCTTCCATAGCACCTTTGGGTACTATTAAACCTTGTCCTCAGGGAGGAGCTTTTCATGTCAGATCCAGCCTAGATCTTTCAGCTCCTTTGTCTGGAGTGTATGGTGTCTTCAGCAACAGACTTACCTTTGACTTCTGTGAGGTAACCAAGGGTAGCACCAACAGCATGTATACTCCTTAGAGGCTCTTGGATGCCTTTGAAAAACCTGAAGTGTGCTTTTTCATGGCTGGTTCTCAGATGTTTGTTAGATGTCTGTGTCCATCAGAGAGAGCATTGTCAGCCCAAAATTGTAATTCTTGATGTATACTTATAACAGATATACTTATGCATTATATATGCAATTTTTGGTATATTAAACATTAATATGATTCTCTATAGATTTTTCAAACAACCTCAGTGTGACTTTTGCCTCATTTCTTTTCCTTGTGTATTCATGTCCATCCTCCTTCCTCAATTTTACAATGTAGTTATAGACATTTAAACAATGAACAAGAATTTTCTTGCAATTATTCTATATTCAAAATATACTCAAGGGCCTTACCAAGAGTTCTGTCCACTTCTTGACCTTCCTGTCCCTACCTTCAAATACTTTTACTTTAGTATTTACATGGAGTTGATGGTTCATCTGTGTTTCTTTCACTATTATGAGCTTTGGACTCTCTGTTTAGATGTTTGTCATGGAACACAAGGAACATTTCCTCCATGTAGTTATTTTGGATATGCCTATTCTCTAATCTCACTGCCATAAACCAATTTAAGTTTTTATTTCTGAAAATGAGGTTGATTTATGCAAAAAATGAGTTATGAAAAAATAACTATAAGTCTAAAATTACATAAGTATCTTAAGGAGGAAATATTATAATAGAGAAACACTTAATAGTGATGCTTATTAACATGTCCAAAATATATTAATATGATAATGACTACAAACATATCCTTGAAATTCATTGTCTTGGGTACACAGCATTTCCATGGCCCCATTATGGTCTGGCTACATGATAAATGCCAAAAGTTCTGAAACAGCTTATGGCAGACCAAGGAAACATATTATAGATATATAATGTAGTTGGGTATTGTCTAAGTAAGGTACACAACTGAAACTGATTTGATTATTTAGGAACATATATTAACAAGTCTAAATTTTCTAAATTATCCTCCATAATACTATGTCACATTCTAAATAATTAGGCTAACCTGCTAGTAAATATGGTATCAGCACCACATAGAACTTTCCATTGAGCTGTGTACATATAGTGGCTCATCTGTAATTTTCACTGGCATATGCTACCCCAGGAATACTCAGAAGAGAAACATATTCTCAGAAACATATTCTCAGATACTGGAGAAAGATGCTAATGATCCCTCCCATACTACCTGAGGCTGCCACAGCTGGGCTGTTGACTGTTTTCAAACATTGAGATCCAACTGTAAAAATACGTTGACCAATGCAAATCGCCAATGTGGGTTTCATGTATCTATTATTTATTTATGATGTAAAGAGATGGTAATTGGTACAGTTTCTTCACTAGTCTATCCTAAGTACTTCAAACAATGTCTGGCACATGGGTCAGCTCTAAAATATTAGAAAAATCAAGTAATTAATGAGATATAATCATAGAAGTAGCCTGGTGCATTTCCTAAGGATTAAATCTATGCAACCTGTACAAACAGCATGTGTCTGCTGACTGTAAAGGTGTTTTCAAATCTTCTCCCTGTTGTTGAATGAACAATCATGAAGGTTCCACACAGTTTTGACAAAAAAAGAATTATCCAGGATTTTGTATCGCCTGGGTTGAGCTAGACCTTGAGATTTATGTTTTCTTCTCCTGAATTCTGAGATGACAGATATATACCACTATGCTTATTTATGTATCACTAAGGATCACATATGCAGTTTTCTGATATCAATTTTACAATCACTATACAAAGGCACAAATTCCATTCCTCCGCCACTTACAAGATGGAACTAGAACCATGTTCTCTCCAAGAACAGAGCACAATATTATACTCCCAGGCTCACTAGGCCTTTGCTTATGAGCCATGGGCTGGTCTGCTTAGATCACTTGACAATATTATACTCCCAGGCTCACTAGGCCTTTGCTTATGAGCCATGGGCCGGTCTGCTTAGATCACTTGACAATATTATACTCCCAGGCTCACTCAGTCTTTGCTTATGAGCCATGGGCCAGTCCGGTTTGATCACTTGTTTCAGAACCATTAAGTTTAGAAGCAAAAGCCCTTGACCTGAAGAAATTAACATAATGTGCATGTTTGTTTATGTATTTAAAAAAAATAAGATTTGAGCTGAGGTCTTGATCTCCTAAGTGTGTGCTAGTTTGTTCCACTGTCCACTAGAGACATTTTGTGCCTAGAGGGGATTTGTCTGCAATCTCAGCACTACCAAAAATCTGTTCTGTGATTTGTAGTTTTGATGAAAGAGACTTAGTAGTCCTACATATATCAGTCAAGCTTCTAACTAGGAGACAAGTTGGGAACTATGAAGAAAGTTGGGACTAAACTGAATTTTACAGTTTAAAGTACTTTGAGTAATTTCTGGGATTTATATTTTCCACAAAATGTTTCTTTTCTATGTATAGAAAGAGTTTCTTCAAAATATTGAAAGAAGGCTGATGACAAGTAATCTATATGATGAGTGATCTCAATGTCGTTGACCATGTCAAAGAGGAAGAGAAATTAGATGCTGTGCAGAGGTAATGTCTTGCTAATTGCTTGAACATCATCAACAAAAATAGAGTAACGCTTGCGTAGGCACATTAGATTACATATCACAGAATTATTTACTAAAAATACTTACAATAAAAGGTTTAAATTGTTTACAAACATGGAAGTCATTTTGAGAATGACTTCCAAGAGAAGTATGATTTGGAGAGTGACAGTGGCCCATACTTATAATTTCAGCATTTATATAACAATTATATTTGTCTTTTTGTTTCTGATTTTGGGGCAATATTTCTAGCACATTCTTACTTTCATTTTTTTTTCTCAGAAATCCATGAGTAAGATACGATTACTCTGTTCTCTTTCTTCATTTTTACAAATTAATGAGTAAAATTTGCTGTTTTAAAATGACTTGTCTCCATGTTTAGTCTTTCCAATTAACTGCCACAACTCAACACTATACTTTTGAGCCAAATTTTCAGAATATTACACAAAATTGAGAGAAATTCTTCCATAAATCATATGGATACTGATGATTTATGTATTTACATTGCCCCAAGTATCCTATGCCCGACTAATTCCTACAACTCCAGATTAGAATTGATATTGCCAAAAAGGTAATGAGACTTATATTGTATGCCTAGGGTAAACAGATCTTTGCAATGAGATAGGAATACAGGATTATCCTGAGAGTCTGTTTTTTGTTTTTGTTTTTTGTTTTTAATGGCAAGTACACCCTTGAATTGTGTTCTCCTGGAGGGGAAGAATCATTGGTGCATTTTCAGTAAGTAGAATTTAAGTGGGTATTTAGGGTCAATGACTCAGTCCTTTGTCAATTGTGATTTAGAGTATTAAGCTAACCCATTGAGACCAAGTGTTCTGAAATGGTAAGAAAACATGGGTACTGACTTCAGCAATCAAGACTGAATCCTGATGTCAACGCTGATGAATGTGTGAACTTCTACTTGTTTCCAAGGTGGTTTCCCCACTGAAACAAAGGCAATATGGGTTGGTTTTAACAGATATGGTTGCTATGGGGCCTGGTCAGTGTGATTAAATATACCCTTGGCCTCCTGTTGCTGATTGTAGCTGGTTTAGAGGAAATGTTGAGTACACTTTTCTATGGTAGGCACCTTTCAAATACTATAATAAAATACCAGAATTTACACACTATGGAGATCAAATGGTTACGTTGACTCTCAGTATTTGAGTTGCTGATTTATTACTAATTGATCAGTCATTCATGTACCTGTAAGGAGTACATTATAGGAAAGCCTAACTCAGAAAATCTTTTTTCTCATATTGTGTAGAATCAAAGAATGGGAAAAAGATAAGAATCCAAAGAACCTGCCATTGCAGATCCACAATTATCCAATACTCTCCAAATAGGCCTAATTTCAAATACCTCTCAATAGAATGAATCTGAGGATCAAACTTAACACTGCCTCTGCACTAAGCTATCAGAGACTCATGAATGTTACTGCCCAATAGACTTTGCCTGTCTCTTCCTTTTTAGTCATCCCATGGGAAATTTCAATAGGATGGCCCCCACACTCCCTTCTTAGTTGTACCCTTTTTGAAGCATCCTTCCAAGCATCCTCAGCCATGTGTGTGACAAATGGAATCAAAGTTACTCAAGTTGACAGATTATACTAGCCATCATCACAATGGGAAAACTGGAAATCATCGCTTATAAAGCATTCCACTGTGATGATCATATTTTAACAACTGATCTCAAAATCATGTTTAAATTTTTTTGTTTATTAATTACTTCAAGTTACATCTCCATCACAGTCCCCTCTCTCTACTCC
>CAJQZJ010031840.1:553294-565714 GCA_907164525.1 Lophiomys imhausi
TCCTCCGCCGTCAGTTCTGAATCCTCTGTCGAGCCTACAGGATCCCTTGCAGCTGAACCGGAGCTCCCGAGACGTTCGGCCTCGTTCCTGGGTTTCGGCACCAGATGTCGCGCCCGCCTCGCCGATAAGGAAAGCGCCACACAATCAGGATTCTTCTGACAGCATTTATTGTACAGCTCTTTTAAATAGCATGGTGGAGAGGGACCCCGAGCTCCGGCAAGCAGCTGCTTATATAATACATATGGAGACTTGTTGAACCCTCATTGGCTCATACGGAATCACCTAATTAGCATGAGATCGCAGTGCCAAGAAACGCGCCTTGCGCATGCACACACCTGCACAGCACCTCCGTGAAGAACCAGGAAGCAGGAAGCCGGCGCCTTCTTGTAATGGCGATTGCGGCTCCCGACATATTAGTATGTGAGGCTCATCAGTCCCCAAACCTCAACTCTTCCAGCTTCTTTTATGATTTCATATTACTCTGGAGTCTCCCTTAATATTATTGCCTCTGAGATAATTCAATCTTGGAATTCAAAATATCTAGAGTGCTTTGTCTTATGTTATCAGGGAATTAGTTATAAGCATTCTTCTTTGCTATATATTAACCCTTTAATTCTAGAAGGATATATTTAAATGCCATCTAATATTGCTTGAGCTATTTTTTAAAGTTAGTAAATTGCTATTGGAAATATATATTTCCTATCTAGAATTTATTTTAGCATTATACTGCATGTGAACAAGATTATCATGTCAGATATGATAATTACTGCCCATACCTTGAGTTTTTTTGCAGCAAAATGTTCGAGTCATCATGACTGTAATCATTCCAACTTTGAAAATAGAGAAAATATCACATAAAGTTGTGTATGGTAATCATTTTTACATAGTAAAACCATGGAAAAGGAGATAAATTTCCTTGGGTTTTTTACAGTGGCAGCATCTTTTCACATTGATAGATGAAAATAAGAAATCTCAGAAGCCAAAACCACACAATGGAAAAAGGAGAGCATCTTCAACAAATGGTGCTGGTCCAACTGGATGTCGACACATAAAAGAATGAAATTAGACCCATACTTATCACCTTGTACAAAACTTAAGTCCAAGTGGATCAAAGACCTTAACATAAGGCCGGTCACACTAAATCTACTAGAAGAAAAAGTGGGAAAAACCCTCGAAATCATTGGCACAGGTGACAACTTCCTGAACAGAACACCAACAGCTCAGGAACTAAGACCAACAATCAATAAATGGGACCTCATGAAACTGAAAAGCTTCTGCAAGTCAAAAGATACTGTCATTCGAACAAAATGGCAGCCTACAGACTGGGAAAAAATCTTCACCAACCCACATCTGACAGAGGGCTAATATCCAAAATCTACAAAGAACTCAAGAAATTAAATGCCAAGAAACCAAATAATCCAATCAAAAAATGGGGAACAGAGCTAAATAGAGAATTCACAAAGGAGGAATCCCTAATGGCTGAGAGACACTTAAAGAAATGCTCAGCATCCTTAATCATCAGAGAAATGCAACTCAAGATGACTCTGAGATTCCATCTCACACCTGTCAGAATGGCTAAGATCAAAAGCTCAAATGACAGCACATGCTGGTGAGGGTGTGGAGAAAGGGGAACCCTACTCCATTGCTGGTGGGAGTGCAGGCTTGTGCAACCACTATGGAGGTCAGTATGGCGATATCTTAGAAAACTTGGAATAGCTTTGCCTCAGGACCCTGCCATACCACTTCTGGGTATACACCCAAATGACTCCTCTCGGAATCATAAGGAAGTTTCCTCATCTATGTTCATAGCAGCCTTATTTGTAATAGCTAGAAACTGGAAACAACCCAGATGTCCCTCAACCGAAGAATGGATTAAAAAAACTGTGGCACATCTACACAATGGAATATTACTCAGCTATCAGAAACAATGAAATTATGCAATTTGCAACCAAATGGATGGAACTAGAGAAGCTCATCCTGAGTGAGCTAACCCAGACTCAGAAGGACGCATATGGCATCTATTCACTTATAGTAGGATTTTAGCTATATAGTACAGGATATCTATACTACAACCAATACACCAAAGGGAACATGGACATAGACTTTTTTTTCTTTGTTTGTTTGTTTTTTAGTTTTCTCTCCCTGGCAATGAGACACTTCTCACTGGTGGTACTGCCTTGTAGGCCCCCAGTGTATGAGGAGGCTCTTGGCCCTCATATAACTTATGAACTGGGGCGAGGGATTGTTATGTAGGGACACTCCACTCCAGAGGAGTGGGATGGAAGGGTTAGGGGGTAGGGGGTGGTAGGGTGGGGCTGGAAAGGGGGGAAAGGGGACAATATGATGGAGTTGTAACCTGAAGCAACAAATAAAGAAAAAAAGAAATCTCAGAAGGGAGACATGAAAGTCTCTGTCAAAGGAAGTTTAATGAGACAAAAACTTTCTTGAAACAGACTTTAAGATTCACAACAGAGCCCAGGACAGACAGGTCGTTGGATCACTGGAAGGGAAATACCCCAATAGAAATTGAGAATGGCATACTTGGGAAGGATATTCATAGAGGAAAAGGAAAAAGTAAGAGAGGACCTTTTACCAACCCACTTGGGAAATAGACATGTGATTCAAGGTCAAGGATTATCTGATTCCAACAAAACTCCAATGATTGAAACTGGGGAAAATGACTTTGGGGAGAAAATACATTCACAAGCTAAGAAAGGAAAAAAGTAACATCTTCCTTGTTCCTCCTAGTTGTAGCTCTTGACTCATAATTATCATTGTCTTTTTGCAATTAGAGACAATACTTCTTCAAATGTTAGGATCTGTAATAATAGAAGCTTGTCTTTATGCCATACAGGATATGCTGTCATTGAAAAAAAAAAAAAAGGAACACATACAGAGAGCATATTCAGAGCATTACCATACAAAGCACACCGGTAACTAAATGAAAAGATTGACACTGAAGAGGAAGTAAATTTGGATGAGGAGTCCACTCTTGTCATTGCATCAATATTAATAGTAAAGAAGGTTTTAGCATCCTCCACTCTCAGGATCCCTCTAGAGATGCATAGGTACTTTCTTTCCTTGAGATAAACCTGTGATGTCAGTTTCCTTCAACTATGGAAAATGATGTGAGGCATGGTAGATAAGAGTCTGACAAGCTAAAGGATTCGTCAAAAAGAAACAGCTGAAGACCTTATGTTGGCAGCTAACTTCCTCATATGTCAGATATGCTTTGGTTTGGCATTGCAAATGACCCAACTGGTTTTACCTCTGGTCACATCATATGAGGTAATAACAAAAAAAGTAATAATAGTGATAAAAGTGTGATTTATAAAACACATGCCTTAAATTATATTTAACCAAAAGTAAAACCCTTCACAAATAACAGCAGTTCAAATGGCTAGTCCAGCACTGAACTGTAATAGGTTCATAGATAGTTGGACGTTGCCCTCTGTCCATCACACACATGAAATTGTTTTCTATCTCTACCAAAAAATAAACAAGTACTTTCACATTTACCAGATGTTCCAATCCTGGTGCCATGTCAGATAATCAAGGATTAGCCTAACCTACTCATAAATATTCTACCATATTGAACTTGCCTTGCGCAAGCAGTGGTCCTAGAGAAAATACCATTGCTTTATTTTAACAGGGCCATGCTCTGAGTTCACCACTCACTAGATCCTGGAGCTGTGGCCTCAGATATCAAGGAAAAGGTTAATGAACTGAAAGTAGGCAAACTTAGTAACATCAGGCAAAGGTACCTACTTGATCCCTTCTCGACCCTGGAGCTTGCCAAGTGTGGCTTGCTCTTCTTGCCCGAAAGCTGGGACCAGATCATGGGGAAGATCAATGACTACCAAGGCAGCTCTGTGTACTCAGAGCTCTTTCAAGCTACAGGAACACTTGGGATTTCCCCATTTTTCTCATTTGTCTATTGTTGATACTTCAAACCGTGGCTGAGACTTTTCAGCTCAGAAACATTGAAATTAATCAAACCTTTGCTGAATTAAGAACATAAGAGGTGATTGTGCTGTTTTTTTTTTTTTTTAACTAGTTAGTCCTGAACTGTTTTGAGCTTTTTAGTAAGAAAAGAAGGTATGCACATTTAAAGCTATTTAAGGTAATTTGATATCTTGCTCTTTTTTCTTACCAAAATAATTAGAGATTATTATATCCTGTGTTTTCTTTTCTTTTAATTTTCATTTTTACCAATTTATTTACTTATCATGAGACTCACCTGTGTTTGAAAGCCACTCTAGCCTCTAACTTAAGTCTCTGCTGCCTCACTCTGACCTCTGAGATTCTAACTGTGCATCATCCTGACTGCCTAGCCCTCACACACTGCAGTGTCCCTAGACCTTTGAAACTACAGAGTATATGTGACCAAGCCCCAGGGGTGGAATGAGTCAAACAGAGTTTTCTGACTATAGAAGAAGCTGCTATTTACATTTAGTTGAATGAGTAGAAATTTTTACTCATTTAAGAGAGTGGATATGAAACTGTGAGAGCCACTCACATGGGACACAGGGAACTCAAGAAAGTTCAGGCCCATTCCAAGCATGCCTGTAGGCAGAGGCACACATGCATATTAGAAAATTACTTACTATGAACTAAAAGCACTGATTCATTAAATTATACAAACAGGACAAGACATTGTCTGGCGCTGCCTGTTTTTGATGGTTGCTTATTCCCAAAGCACCTTGAATAGAGAATAGTTTTATGTAATTGCCACCACATTCAGAACTCTGCTTCTTTGAATCCATCATTGGGTGAACAAACACAAGCTCTTACTTCTGGGTTCCACAAATGAGTCAAGATACTGGGTATGTGCCAGGGTAGGTCTCTCTAAAGAAAGAAGAGTGGCTTTGAGCCTTCCTAATCCTGTGACACTTTAATACAGTTACTCATGTTGAGCCCCAAACATAAAATTATTTTGTTCCTGCTCCATAACTGTAATTTTGCTACCATTTTGAACTGGAATGTAAGTATCTGATATGCAGGATATCTGATATCTGGCCCATAAAGGAGTCACAACCCACATGTTGAGAAACACTGCTCTAAACTGCTAGTTTTCAACAAAAATGCTTCTCAATAATTTCTTTGATGCTCATTGACCATTGCAATTCTTCTTTTATAATTAAAATAACATAAGGATTTTTACTGGCAATAAAGAAGGAAGCTTTTTTGGCTTTGATCTTTATGAAAAATGGATTGATGTGCCTGATCAAGAATTTTTAGATAAAAAAATTCTGTAATTCAATGGTAATGATAGATTTAATTATTATTGAATTGGGGAACAACACAAAGACAGAACAAATACAGTTTTGAAGACTTATTATCTTGTATTTACAAGATTATCCACTAAAATGATGTCCCATGCCAAGAGGTTTCTTTTGCTCACATATATATTTATGCACACGTCATAAACAGATACATTTCTCAGGCAAGAGTGTTGCCTCATGCCTGTAATTCATTCACTTGGGAGGCTGCAACATTATAATTGTCATGGTTTGGAAGACAGCCTAGTTTACATAGTTGGGTGCAGGCCAGCCGAGAATATGGGTTTGAGTTCCCATGAAAGACAAATTAAAAGAAGTATGTGTGTGCAATACCTGTGTGTTATTTCTGTCCTAATATTATTTGCATGGGATAGTTGATGATATTTCTTAAGCTGAATACATTGTCATTGATTGGTACATAAAGCTATTACTCAGTTCAACATTCTCAACATAGCAACCTAGGGAAGTCTAGATCAGGTTCAGCTTTGAGTACGTAGAGGCATTTCCCAGTACAATACTCCACAGGATGACTTCTTAGGTAACAGAGGAACTTTGAGCTCCCATTACTAGCCAGGACCCCAGCATCTCCACCTCATCTGTAGCAGCAGCTTTTGTAAGAGCTTTGATTAGTTTCATCAGTGTGCTCTCAGTTCTTCACATTCTAGAATGCCAGAAAAGCGTTACGTGGGTTTATATTAAATTATACATTAAATGTGTCCCCATGGCGGCTGGACATTCCTGAGAGCACAAACATAATCACCTTATAAGGAAAATATGGAATGAGAGACAGATGGAGAGAAAGATGGGGATCTTATACTCCCTCTAACGCTACAGCTGGACAATCCATTTGTCTCACTGTAGGGTTTACCACTTGAAGATTAATTCCTAGTGAAACAGCCTGAAAGATTAAGTCATGAACATATAAATCTCCTGAGAAAACCAGTAACTAATAATTCGACATGATGGGTTTAAAAAAAAGAGAAGGGTACAGAGTTCAGTAGGAAAAGCACCTACTTATGGGAAGAGTTCTGAGAGTTGAATATGACCAAAACATGTTGGACTAAATTTTTTAAAAAATTTAAAAAAATTTAAAAAGTAATACTAATGTACAAATACAGATGTATAAGATGGTTTTTTTTGTTATATGTTAAAATGACAGTCTGAAAACTTTTTAAGAAAGCAAGGGTATGCCCCTTGGAAGGGCAGTGCAGGAGATCTGGTTCTGGTGGAATGGATGCAGGAGAGCTGGGAGGCTGACTCAGCTGCTATTCAGGCCTGGATCCAGGTCTTTCAGGTGTCTCATCCCAACATCTACTCCATCTATGAGCTGTTGGAGCATGTGAAGGGGCTGGTCCAGTATAACCAGAGATGTAGGATCTCCGCGAATAAGGATAACAGCAGCCTATCCAGAATGTCTGGGAGGAGTCAGACCATATTAATGGTGTAGCAAAACCTAGAGGCCTTGAACAAGTGCACTGACTCATTTCAATGAACGTTATTAAGTAAAACTGTGCAAAAGGATATGTATTGTGTGACAAACAGTGGCACAACACAGGTTACAAAGAGAAATTTATTTTTATTTATTTTTAATTTTCTATTTTTGAGAATTTACAAGGGTAGAGAGCAGATATGGAAGGATTGTGAAATGACTGGGATTGGTGTGCATGATTTGAAATTCACAAAGAATGGATAAAAATATTTTTAAACAGTCCATAGAAAATGAAGAAAGAAAGAAAAAAAGAAAGAGGTATATTTTAACTATTAGTTTCTAGGGTTAAGGTCCACAGGAAGGAAGTCATGGGAATGTGACTCTCATGGAGTCTTATAGCACAGGGACTATCTTCCTCATCCATGACTCTACTTGGCTCTATTCAACAACCAAGCTACTGGCAACCTAAAATCCAAGCCTATTTAAACTTCATGTTCAGTCCAAAAGGAGCAATAAAATACATTTTCCACTTTTTATAACTATTAATGATTTTCCCTTTATGAACAGTTCTATTCAATTATATTCCTTTATATGGTCAGGTATGAAAAGAAAGAAGCAAAACTATGCAGAACAATTTGCATATGAAATAAGACAATCATCTGAGTGTGGTATTACTGAGAATCACTTCTTTCCTATCTTGTACAAGGCTGGTCAACCATAAAATTAGGTGCATCTTGGGAAGAAATATATGTGATGAGTAATGTTGACTTCACCTCACCATCTCAATAGAAAAGAGAATTATTAGTAGAGTTCAACTTAGGAAATGTCTTAATTTGTTACTATTGCTGTGATAAAACAGGGTTGAAAAGCAACTTATGGAGGAAAGGACTCACTCCATTATATACACACAGTCAGTGACCAGTCAATTGCTGAGAAATGTCAGGGCACAAGTTGAAGCAGGCCAGGTACCTGAAGTCAAGAACTGAAGCAGAAGCCACATAGGAGTTCTGCTTAGTGCCTTGCACCTCATATCTTTCATACATTACTCAGGATCAGTAGTTCAAGGATGGCACCATGCTGGCAATCCGGGCCCTATACACTCTATTGTTAATCAAAACAATATCCCACAGTTTTCCCAACACTAGAGGGCAACTTGAAGGAGGCAGTTTCTCAAGATTCCTTCTTTTCAGGTATGTGTATAATAGACAATTCTACATATAGAACTAATTTCTTCTGTTACTTTTCTATTGCTTTAGTTAAAAAAAAATCACGATGAGGCAACTTACAGCAGCAAGTGTTTATTTTGGGCCTAGAGTTCTACGGGAATGACAGTCCTTCACAATCACATCAGAGGAGCATGACTGTAGACAGGCAGGAAAACTAAACAGGAAGCTCAGAGGCTCTGATCTTGGCCAGCATACATGAAGCAGAGGGAATAAACTGGAAATGGCTCCAGATTTTGAAGCCCTAAATTCCAGTCAATCACATACTTCCTTCAGAATGGCCAAACCACTTAAACCAACCAAATGGTGTCATAAGGAAGTTGTCAAATACCGAGATGCCTGGAATTAGAGGGACATCCCATTCAAACCGTCACAACAAAACCAGTCCTGTTCACTCCCAGAAATGAACAACAAATAATAGTCAAAATACCTTCAAAGTCACTAATGAACAACAAATAGTCAAAATACGTTCAAAGTCACTAATTTGATTTGCTCTTGAATTCCTCTTGGCAGCATATCTGTTCTGAAATGTTACTTTGCTTTCTAGTAGTTCCTCGATTTTTTTTTTTGCAATATATATGAAATTTTAACAAACTTTAGTAAGATGTAAAGAAATTAGAATCTCCATTCCAGACAAAGAGTTCTTAGAACAGCAGTGTGTTTGCATCCATGAAGCAAAAAGAATTGAAAACTGGTGCTTAGCTGCTTTCAGCATTATTTATTCTTTTTATTCAATCTGGGGAATGTATCAATGGAGTCAATAAGTCTTATCCCCTCATTTAATTTTGTCTGGAAATACTCATACAGGCATACCTGGGGAGGTGTGTGTGTGTGTGTGTGTGTGTGTGTGTGTGTGTGTGTGTGTGCAAGAGAAGTCAAAATATAGTCAGGTTAACAGTAAAAAATGCCAGCTGCTATTAGGGAGGGGTCTTGCAGAAGACCTGAGTTGGATCCCTGTTACTGAAGTCTTGTGGTCCACAAATGCCTGGAAACTTGGCTCCAAGTATCTGATGACCTTTTCTAGTTTCCATGGTCACAAGTACTTCCAAGGGTTATGTACCTACACACACATGCTGGCAAGGATGTGGGACAAAGGGAACAATCCTCCATTGCTGGTAGAAGTGGAAACTTGTACCATTTTGGAAGTCAATCTGGTGCTTTCTCAGAAAATTAGGAATAGTTCTACCTCAAGACCCAAATATACCACTTCTGGGCAAATGCCCAAAAGATGCTCCACCATATCACAATGATATTTGCTCAAGTATATTCATAGCATATAAATATGCTATGAAATAGCATAGCCAGAAACTGGGAACAACTTAGATGTCCCTCAACCAAAGAATGGATAAAGAAAATGTGGTACACAGTGTGATATTACTCAGCTGTTAAAAACAGTGACATCATGAAATTTGCTGGCAATGGGATGGAACTAGAAAAGATCATCCTGAGTGAAGAAACCCAGATCCAGAAAGATAAGCGTGTTATATATTCATTTATAAGTAGATATTAGCTGTAAAGGATTAGTAATCTACAATCCACTGACCCAAGGATGCTAAGTAACAAGTATGACTCAATGGAGGAATGTGTGAATATCATTGCGAAAGGAAAATAGAATAGACATTGTGTGTGGATTTGTGGAGGAGATGGGAACAGGTGGGATCAGGTTGGAAGAGGGCAGGTGGAGAGAGTACTGGGAGAGACAACTGAAATTATCTGTGTATCTCTGGGATGAACTAGAAACCTAGGACAATGGAAGCTCCCAGGAATCAATGAGAGTGTCCCTAGATGAGACTACTAGCAATGGGGATTTGGAACCTGAACTAGCAATCTCTTGTAACCAGGAAAAACTTTCAATGAAGGGATTGGGATGCCAACCCAGTCACAAAACCTTCTATCTACAATCTGTCCTTTATTCAAAATGTGCTGGGATAAAGAAGACACAAAAATTGAGTGAGTGGCCAACCAATGACTCGTCCATCTTAAAACCCATGCCATGAGAAGTCTTACTACAACTTGATATGCCAGGGATGGTTGATATCCATGGGAGGTCTACCCCTGACACTGCTAATTTTATTCTGCTATACTTGTAGACAGGATCCTAGCATAATCATCATCAGAGAGGCTTCATCTAGCAACTGATGGAAACAGATGCAGAGAGCCACAGCCAAAACATTAGGCAGATCTTGGGAAATCCTGAAAAAGAGGAAGAAGGAAGGATTACAGGAGTCAGAGGGGTCAAGGACACAAGAAAGCCTACAGAATCAACTAACCTGGGCCCATAGGGGCTACCGGAGACTGAACCATGGAGATTGCATGGGACTGACATCGGCCCTCCACACATATGTTACAGTTGTGTAGCTTGGTTTTCGTGTGGGACTCCTAACAGTGGGAGCGGGGGCTGTCTCTGATTCTGATGCCTGCCTTTGGGACCATTTCCTCTTATTGGATTGTGTGTCTTCCAGCCTTAATAGAGGTTGTGCCTAGTCTTACTACAACTTGATATGCCAGGGATGGTTGATATCCATGGGAGGTCTCCCCTTTTCTGGAGAGAGATAGAGGAGGAGTGTATGGGGCCAGGGGAGAGGGGAGGCAGGTTTGGGGGGAGGGACTGAGGGAAGAGGAAACTGCAGTTGGGATATAAAATAAATGAATTCATTAATTAAAAAAACAATTAAAAAGTTTCTGTTGGGGTCTCTGCAAATGCCTTGGCCTGCAGGGAAATGATCCGAATGATGTGAAGAATGAAACTCAGAACACCTTTTATCAGGTGCTGGGTCAAAAACTTCAAAAGTCTGGCCTCATGGATTATTTTTCTTCCACATTTAAGTGCAGTAAAACTTTGGGGGAAAAGTCTCCATGTGACAATTATCACAACAAAGCTTTAGGGTAGGCCACATTGAAAGTCCCTCACAGAGCACATCTCTGTTGCAAAGCACTTTACAGTAAGAGTGAGTTCAATTGACTGATGACAGTGTTCAGGGTAAGGGTCTAAGAGGGATTTCTAATAAGCATAAGGATAGATTGTATTGATGTATCATACAAAGTTCATGGGACCTCTTTGATAAGGAAGGGTTCTATTCATTAGGAGACAAAGCTCAGGATTAGAGCCTAACCAATGCTCAGGATTTGGGGGTGGGATTCTGATGAAAGCTGGCTCCATACAGTGGCAAAAGGATCACCAGGCTATTAGGCAGCATCCACTTCAACTTTCTCAGTGAAAAAGGATCGTTTTCTTTCCTTGAAGAAAATAGGCCTGTGTGTTTAACAATTCTGGTTCCTCCAATGCTTTTTCTAAGCTGTGCTTCCTGAAAATTCCTACCCAACTGTAATGGAAGTAAGTTTTCTTTAGTGAATTAGTAAGGACTTCTGAAATGCAGACTCTTAGGGCACATGCCGATCCGCCTGGCACCTGGCAGCACATAGTCCTGGGCAAACAGACGTAATTGGTAATGCCCGGGAAACTGAGAGAAAGAGCTTTTGGGCGCTGCCTCTTCTCAAAAGATGTTGAGCAGAGCCAAGGTGGGCAAAGCCCAGATTGGACTGAGGCAAAGTGAAGCCTGCTGATTGTACATTGTACCTTGCTGAGAGGCATGGCTGCAAAGCCACCGAGACCCAGGAGAGAGAGAGAGAGAGAGAGAGAGAGAGCGCTGCTTTGAGCGATAGACACCTGAGCCATGAGAGAGGGGCCTGCACAAGAGTTGAGAGGTGAGAAGTGATGTATGCCATCTGCCAGCCCTTAGGTAGCACCAGCCCCGAGGCAATAAGAATCTGTGCTAAGCAGCTTTGGCTTATAAACTGAGAATTGCTGAGTAAACATGAAGCAAAGTCCAAGAGGGAGACTCTTGCCACGAGCCAGCCCAAGAAGGCCGAGAAAAGTCACAAAGAACATCATCAGGAGCAGAGTGGCCTAAGGTACATTAGTGAATGAGCAAGGCACAAGGTGTGCACAGGCCGAGGAGACTTATAAAAATGTCAGTAATGGCAGCCTGAGGAAAGCTGGGCCTGGCTGACACTACAGCGGTGGCGACAGCACCAGCCTGAGGTGCGAGGTGTATACACCCTCCAAAGTCTCAACCCTGAGGAGACCACAGAGGCGGAGGTTGCAGCTCTAAGACACTACGGAGTCAAGAACCCTGCTGTGGAAGCCAGGGACCAGCTAGAGGACTCGAGCCAGGTGCAGTGGCTAACCCCTGACAAGGCCTCAAAACCAAAAACTTAACAGCTGCCATGAGGGGTTCAGCTAGTTCAAACAGCAGCCTGAGGTGTCCATGTGTAGTCTCAGCTGACTGAAGCCAGCTCCAAGCTGAGCGGTTGAAGCAGCCTGCTGGCCACGTGAGCCACTGAGTGACACTAGGCCCTGGGCCTGAGGAAAAAGCCTCAAATCTAAGCTGAATTAAGCCCTAGCCCCCCCCCTCCCCCCCCCCAAAAAAAAAAAAAAAGGGGCCATTTTCCCGGGGGTGGGGATGGGGGCAGGGGTCTGTTCGGG
>CAJQZJ010031840.1:567688-625398 GCA_907164525.1 Lophiomys imhausi
TGAAGAATAGACAGATAGAATCTTATAGTTAAATTTTGAACTGTTTAGGAATCAAGAGGGTGTTATAGATCTAAGAAGATACTCTTAAAAGTGTGTTACAAGATAGTATGAATGTTGAGTCACATATAGACCTTTAAACTCATGGAGTTGGGTAGATAGTAGAATGTTAAAGTCAGGGGCCAAATAGGTATAAACTGAACATTGGGAAGGTATACTGGGCCAATTTAATCTCATAAATGTGGCATATTTATATCTATTGTTCTGTATAATACTTACTGTTATAAGAGAAGGAACCAGCTGTTGGACTGAAAGGGGAAACCTCTGGAGGGAAGAGGGTGGAAGGGCGGGTTAGGAAGGGGGAATAGGGAGGGGTTTGTTACTGAGATGTAACTTGAAGAAAAAAAAATAAAGTATTTATAAAAAAAAAAAAAAAAAAAAAAAAAGACTGCCATAACTATGTTGGAGCCAGACTGCTGAATGCTATTTGAGGTTGCCTGCAGATAGAAGGTTGACCAAGTTGCCCAGAAAGATACACGGCTTTGTATCCTTTCAAAAGGGTTAAGTATTAGGTGTTTATAGGTTATAGGCATTATAGGTTATTAGTTATTAATAAATAGAGATTAATAAAATTTTTGTTTACATCCCACTCTTAAATCATCTCTCAAATACACTATACACCTAACAAAAACACATATTCTGAGAGATTATTGCACCTGTGTGCTTTGCAGAACTTAAGTCAAAATGGCACTTATGATTTCTGGAAACATTTCTCCTTCACTGAAACCATAACAGAAAACATCCATGCTCTGGGGGCCTTTTACCTCTTTTGTACCTTCCCTTCATTTCTTCACAACTGCAAATTAACTGTCATCCCTTGGTCCCAGTTATCATTAAGATTTTCTTTTCCCTCTGAGAAAACAGCCCAAGGGTGAAGGAAAATTCAAAAATTACAGTCATATCAACAACTTGAAGCTTTTCTTCTCTTTAAAATGAATCATGAAAATATAAAATGAATACTACCCTTGTCTTGAGAGAAGTTCAATAAAAAGCTGAAGTAAAGTGGGCTTCAGATTTGAAGGCTGTGATGAACTGGGAGGAAAGAGTGTCCTTCGACACTACAGAAGCAGCTGGGCCATAGTAATACTATTTCAAAGAAATGGGTCATGCTAATGTCAAGTGTTCTGGGTATTGTCCAACCCATCTATAGTGCATTAACAGGATTTTTCCCCTCTAGAAGTGTATAGATAAAATATTTGGAGCTGAGATCTGTTTCCTTAGGCTTCTAAAGATAATATCCACTTGTTGTCATGGTAACCCACAGAGTGTCATCTTTAAAAGCATTGAACTCAAGAAAAATACACACTTAGAAATTTAGCCCTAAAGCAGATCCTCCACTTGCTCATTTACCTGTACATCTCTGTTCCACGAAAGGTTTGCTTCTGTGTTTTATTTACATTCAGTGTCCCAGGAATAAAAAATGCAAAGCAAGTAAACAAATGTGTTGAGGTCCCGCATTAAAGAATTTCCATATCACTTCTCTGCCTTTCGGCTAAGATGAAGCAGAAATTATCCATGACACATTTTAGCTGTCAAGCTAACGGAGCACTGCTCCCACAAACGAAATAACATTTTTTTGTTTATTTATTTTTTTCCTTTCTAATGACTTTTTATGCCTGAACTCTATTTGGAAACTACAAGGTCAATAGATTGGAGAAGTAATGAGCTTCTCTCCTATAGCATATGTTTTTGTGTGTCATTTGAGGATTTACCTAGTTATAAATTTGTGTCTTTACTCACTTCTCAGCATCTGCTGTCCACCATCTAGGTTCTAAGACAGATGAGGTTATCCCTCATAACCTTTCATGCCTCCAGAACTAAAACATTAAAGTATATAATGTCCAGTAAATAGAATACCAATGTAGAAGTAACAGCACCAGAAGAAGAGGTCATCGACTCTGCTCTATTATTTTTTTCATAAATGAGAAAAAATGAAACACAGAGAAATAAAGCCCATGGATTTGTTGAGTTAAAGACATGATCTGGGTGATGGACAGATGGTATCTTTCTTAGAGTTACTAGAACTGTGATGAAACATCATGACCAAAAGCAACTTGTAGAGGAAAAGGTTTATTTGGAATACCCCGCCAGATCATTGTTCATCATTGAAAGAAGCCAGGGCAAGTAGGTCAGGGACCTGGAGGCAGGAGCTGATGAAAAGACCATAGAAAAGACCAAAGCTTACTGGCTTGTTCCATTGCTCAGCCTGTTCTTATTGAACCCAGGACTGCCAGCCTAGGGATAGCACCACCCAAAATGGGCTAGAACCTCCCTCAACAATCACTAATTAAGAAAATGCCCTACAGCTGGATATTATGGAGGCCTTTCAATTAAGGTTCTATCCTTTCAGGTTACTCCAATTTGTGTCTAGCTCATATAAAACTGAGGCATCAGCTCCTCATATAACCAGCAGAAATGATCTCTTGCCAACTTGACTTACAAACACATCACTATTAACCACAACCTTTTCATTCTTGTTCATCCTCAAAATCACACATTAATGTCAACATCAAAACATAAAATATTTTACAAACTTAAAAACTCCCATAGTCATTACAAAGTCAAAACTTTAAAATTCAGCCTCGTTAAAAGTCCAATCTCTGCTAAACTGAGGGGGGCTGATATGTAGGGGCACCCCAAACCAGAGGAGTAGAATAGGTGGGAGAAGGGAGACAAGGGAACAGGGTGGGATCAGGAGGGGTGGAGGGAGGGGACTGTGATGGAGACTGTAACTTGAAGTAATAAACAAGCAAACAAAAATTCTGTCTCTTTTAAAACCTAAAATTTCTTTTAAAAATGCAGTCTTCCAACAGTGGGTTCCTGTAAAATTAAATATAAGTTAAATACTTCCTTACTTTAAGAGGGAAGCACCAGGGCACAGTCACTGTGGGAATTTTTTTTGCTGTTAGGGTTGAAGTCTGGCATTACCAGAAAGTCCCTGAGCTCAGTGCTAAATGATGGACTCTCTTTCTAAGTGGAGTTCCCTCTTCCACCTGATCTGGGGAAACTACAGATCCTCTAAGGAGTATAATGTAGCCATCAGAGAAATTACAATAGCAACCCTTTCCTGATAAGAAACCCACTCAGTGAACACCTGGGGATTCCTATAGGTACTTCTCCATGCTAATGAGATCTCTTGGTGCTTTGACTTTCAGCCAGTGACCTTTTGTCCATGACTATAATACCTGGAGTTCACCCCCTACCCCGATGCCCATGGGATTTAGTTACTATGTTCCCTTTCCTCTGATAGGACAGAGCTAATACATGCTAATGAAGTACCCCTAGCACTCTTAGCCCCAGCGAATAAAACACATTCACCTCCAAAACTACTCCCACTGCCCAAAGGTTTACAATGTCCCTGATTCATGAAATGAACTCTTTCTCCACTCCTCCACCACAACTTTATGAGAGTTAGCTGTTTATTTTGGGCTTGAGAAGGGAGAACTCATTCACGGAAATGTCTGCTTGGCCAGGTCTCCTACTTCTGGCAGATGGGGCTTGTCTCTGAGCACCTGAAGTGCCAATTCACACTCCTGCCTCGCTGCTGTCACAGCTGCCTAAGCCAAGTTCCTGCCACTGGCAGCTAGAACTCACTTTGGGGTATCTGGGGCGCAAGCTCCCGCCTCTGCCTCATTCCTGCAGCCACTCTGGTAGCTGCTTCCGGAACTTGCCAAGGTGAGGAGCTTCTGGTGTTTCTCCTGCACACACGCCACTTGCTATAGTGCTCATCTGCAGCAACGGCCTGTTGCTGGCTGTCCCCAAAGCAGCGTCCAGATCCACCCCAGCTAAGCTGCACTCCTGAAGGAAGTCACTTGGCTTCGTTCAGGAGCTCCATACTTCTTGAAGCTGCCTGGCCTGGTGCTGGCAGCTCAGCTAAAAGAGCAGTAATCCTCTAGTGACAGAGGGCATTAGGGCTGCCCTAACTCTCCTGCTTGCTTAGCTAAGAGAGCTGTAACACTTGCTGGCAGTGGAGAAAATTCTTTCTCCCGCCTCTCCTGGATATCCTGTGGCACGGATCCTGTCCCATGTTCCACTTTTTTTTTTTTTTTTTTTTTTTTTTTGCCCAGACCAACCTACCTCTGACCTTCCGGTGGAGGAGCGTGCATTTCTGGCTTCATAGTGGACAAAGCTGGAATTCCCTGCCAGATGCAGACTGACAAGTCATCAGCATATTAGAGAAAAACTAAATTTCGAGAGTGTAAAACACTCCATGTCTAGTATCTGTGATTCATTCATGATTTTTATTTTCCTCCAAGGGGCTTGGCTCACTTCTCTGGCTCTGCCCTCTGCAGCACACTCTCAGTTTGTCATCTAAGCCTGGCCAGGCTCTACTCCACAGTTCTTGGTGGCCATACCTAGGTACTGGCATCTTCAAAATGCTTTCCTTGATACTCTTGTCACTATCAATTATCTTAGGGTTACTATTACTCTCATGAAGCACCATGACCAAAAGTCACTTGGAGGGAAGGGGGTTTATTTCATTCACAGTTCCATATAACAGTTTATCATTAAAAGAGTTGAGGATAGAAACACAAGCAGGGCAGGACCCTGGAGGCAGGAGCTGATGCAGAGGCCTTGGAGGGGTGCTGCCTACTGGCTTGCTCCAATGACTTGCTCAGCCTACTTTCTTGTGGTGGAGGAGTGGAGAAGGGGTTCATTTCATGAATCAGGAGCATTATAACAAACCTTTGGGCAGTGGGAGTAGTTTTGGAGGTGAATGTGTTTTATTCGCTGGGGCTAAGAGTGCTAGGGGTACTTCATTAGCATGTATTAGCTCTGTCCTGTCAGAGGAAAGGGACCCAAGACCACCATACCAAAAACACCACCACCCATAATGAGCTGGGCCCTTCCCCATCAATAACTAATTTTTTAAAAATGCACTTTAGGCTTGCCTATAACCAGATCTTATAGAGACTTTTTAAAATTAATTAATTAAATAATTTTACATCCTGACCACAGTTTTCTCTTCTTCCTCCCCTCCAAGTCTCCCCCCACCACCCACATCCCATCCACTTCTCTTTTGTTTCTCTTCAGAAAAGGGGAGGCCACCATAGGTATAAACCAGCCCTGGCTTATCAAGTTGCAGTAAGACTAGGCACATCCTCAGGGAGGCATTTTCTTAACTGTGGTTCCTTCCTCTCAGGTAATGTTAGGAGGCTTTTGTCAAGTTGATGTAAAATCATCCAGCATACATCAGAAGAAGATATAAATATGGAGAAAAATACCCAATGTGCTGTGTTCATGAGAATAATCTTAAGTATATGTTGCATAATGGCTCAGCAAGAACTTAATGACAACAAGTGAATAGCCATATTATAGTATAATTGTAAAGAGGAAGGAAGGTCTTGTTAGGCTCTTTAATGTATGTGATTGTTGGAGCAATTCAGCCAAGTTTAATGGGTTTTGCTGTTTCTCTTTGCATAAATCAATGTTCATGAAAGTTAATGGTGATTTTGTTTCTTGCTTATGAGAATTTGCTTAACAAGTGATTTTTTTTTAAAGAATAATTTCTCTTCATGAGGTAAGTAGGGTTGTGCTTTCAAATTATTCCTACACGCCTTTGAAAGAAGGCATAAGTGCTAAGTTTGCCCTCCATTTTGAAAGTTATTATTATTACTATTAAATAATATACAAGCATCAGGCCACTTAGAGGGCCATGTTGTGATTAATTTCAAATGTTCTGCCAAGTACAAGTCATGACACTGAGTTTCAAAGACAGAGCAGTAGCTGTAAAGAGGAGGCACCAGTTCAGAGCCTTCCTCCTGTATGTTTCGCTGTTTCTAATGGTAGCTCAAAACTGACAACTACTTTGTAATTGTGGAGAAATGGCTAGATGTAACAGGGCCCAATTCCATGATTGCTTCATATCATGGTTGCAGTGAAGGTGCCAGGGACAGCAATACTTCTGGCAGTGTTAGACAATCACCCACACAGCCATTCAAATTCAGGAGATTTCCAAGACAATAATTTTCCCATGTCTTATTCAGCACACGTGTGTTGATTAAACAATAGAGTTGGAAATTATGCTACCTTTTCTTCATTGTGACAAAATACTTGAGGCAAACAGCTTAAAGTAGGAAAGGTTGGTTTGTGTTTCATTCTGTGGTCATATGAGATGCTTCTTAGCTTGTATTAGGGTAGAACACAAAGGTTTACTGAAAATGACTTACATCATGGTCGATAGGGGCCAGGCAAAAGAGATGGAAGTACAGAGAAGCAGGGTGGTAATAAAAGATATTTCCAAGGGCACACACCCTATGGCCTCCTTCCACTAATTAGGTCCTACCTTCCAAAATGTCTATCATCTGATATTCAGTTAAGTTATAAACTTATCAATGGATTGATGGGTAAGACCAGAGATCCCATGATACAGTCACTTCCCAAATTCCTACCTTAGAACATGACTGCCAATCCTGGGCCAAAACCATCAAACCATAAGGCTTTGGGGAGACATTTAAGACTCAAGTACATCATAAGTTGATAAAGTAGAATAATGTTATGTAAATGTCCTGGAAGGTGTCTGCAGGAAAAGACATGGTATAGGGAATGAAAAATTATAGTTTTTAATTCAGTCAGTCAAAATCTTACCTTGAATTCTAATGGAAAATGATTTTCTTTTTGCTTATGAGTCTAAATATTTATGAGAGGTGTCACTTATAGTCTTAATGTGGCAGAACACCTTTTCACTGACAAATTGCGTAGTTTTATCTTTTTGAAGGTACTAATGGTTTGATGACTATCACAAACCAGAAAGAGAAACTGATTAAGAATTAACAAGACAAGTTAATGGTTGAAAAAATTTATTTTCTATTAGAACTAACACATACATGAATGTTAACATATTTCTGTATTGTCAACAGTCAAGAATTTTGTCTGAGACTATTTCTCCTCAGTGTGCACTCTATTTGGCCCAGGCAGGATCCTCAGGGGAGAAGACAGAACACATTATCAGAGTGGGTCAGTGCATAACGTTTTCCTTTCCTGTGATTGGTTCATTTTAAGCACATGATTCAGGTTACCTAACCAGATGGATTTCAGACTTACTCTCAATGCAGTCTTGAACCTGAGAATACACATGCAAAGACTTTTTTTTTTTTTTTTACAAAATTAATGCAGGAAGAGAACTTTAGAGAAAAGAGAGCACCCTGACCAAAGATTTGACTCTTATGTTTAGGTATTCTTAGGAAATGCCTCATTCAGGAATTGAAAATAAGGAAGCAGGTAAATTTCTTTAATTAGGTTGAGTTAAGTTCAAGCCAAATAAATATTAATAGGTAACATTCCTCAGGAAAGGAAGTTAGAAAATAAAGATACAAAAATTAGTTATTTTTAAGTTAATGTGTTTTTTCTATTTTATTTGTTTTGAAATGAACACAGGTAACTTTGGTATCATGTCTGAGATCTGTAACCATTATTGTTCCTATTTAGACAGATGTGTCCATCAAATTGCTTTCTAAATGATTATAATAATTTTACATTCCCAACAACCTTGCCAATAACATATACATTATTTCTTACTATATCTACTAATTTAGTAGTCAAACATTATCACATTTTCAAACTTTATTTTGCTAAATTAGAGATTGAATCATTTTTCTCATTTGCTTATCGATTATCTGTGTTTTCTTGTGAATTCACATCAGTTTTCCCTTTCCCTTTGGTATTTCATCACTTTTTCTCCTATTGAATTTAGGGTTTTCTTTAATTCTTAATCAGTAATTTTGAGCACAGTCTCCACTTTGATACTCAATAGCATGCGAAGTCCTGTGGCTGCCAACTCCTAAACTCTATACTGCATGGACCATAGATTTTTCTTTTCTCAAAGTAGTAGCTGAATTGACTTTTGGAACAAACAAACAAACAAACAAACACAAAAATAAAGCAAAACAATTTTTGAGTCTTTTTGTACAACCATGGCCCAATGGAGCTAAGTTTGGCAAGACAAGCTAAAACATACAACTGACCTGTTATCAATTTAGCTGTGTGAAGAAAACCTGTGCACTGTTTATTACACGCCATTGTAAAATAACTGATGTTATTTTTTACTTACGGCATTTATTGGGTATAAAAGCATGCTGGAGGGTTGAAACGCTTCTTCTTTTCCATTAACTATCACCTGCTAGACTGTACTTTATTTACCAGAGGGAAAACATTCTGTTTTCTCAGAGTGTTGCTGCTTTTCCTACACAGAATAACAGTACAATCCCTTGTTAGTTCTTACTCTGGAGGTTGTCTCCTTTGTTTATATGTTGGATCATTTCCCAGTGATGAGAGATGGTAATAGGACTCTGAAGTTCAAGTCTACAAAATGGCCACTTTTAAAATCTCCTCTTATTGACCCAGTAAGTAAACATGTAAACATGGCAGTCTATTTTCCTGTTATGTAGAAAAGAAATATTAAATGAAGGAAGAAAGGAAGGAAGGGAGAGAGAGAGAGAGAGAGAGAGAGAGAGAGAGAGGAAAAAAGTAAGCTTGTTAAATTGTGATTTTCATGAAAATCTGAAAAAGTTTCAGGTCTACTTTTCCTCCAATGATGAAATTCCAGTTACCAACAGATGTGTTAATTTTGTGAAGATAGCATCTCTCATACGAATGTATAATTTCCTGGTAAGCTTTTTTCTTTTAGAATTTTTTTGACCTCACCAATTAATTACTGTCCTAGAGAAATTGAAAAAGTGACACAGAGCTATTTCAGTGTGAGATTTAGCACTGTCCCCAAATTTAAGCACACGAACGGTGCTAGAACAAGCATTAGTGTTAATTACATCAGAACCTGAGAAGGTCTCATTTTCCTCAGGGTTTATTTCATGCCTTTGTTCTATTGATTATATTTATCACAAAACTTTAATTTTGAAAAAATTAAAAAGCATATGTTGTGGACAGTGTGTGTGTGTGTGTGTGTGTGTGTGTCTATGTATGTATGTATGTATGGGTATGCATGTGGATGTCTACTTGCAGCTTTAAATTTTCTAAAAAAAAATTTCCCAGTTCCAGGGAACCCAATTCGATTTCATGACTTCAGTGGGCATCAGGTAGACATGAAGTACACAGATATAACTGCAGGCAAAACTCTCATACACACAAGATAAATAAATCTAAAAAATTAAATGTGTAAAATTTCCTGAGAAGATAAAACAATAGTCACTCAGAAAAGAAAGTAAGAAATATTTATTTCCTCACTAAAGGAAGGAGTCTACATGAAATCAAAGAGGCAGAAGTACTCATCTCTCTGACTTCTATTGTACTCTCAGAGCCATGAGTTTCCTTCAACACCCTCTACTTCTACATCCAGAAACACATTAGCACTTAGCTTACTCATATACAACTGGAAATGGAGCAGTAATAAGTGTGGAAGGATATGAGTATGAATATATGGGTGTCTGATACAGACAGAAATACAGAGAACAGAGCTAAGAGCAGGTAGGATTGATTGTGAATTCATGGCCAGGAGAAAAAAAAGGAAAATAAAAATGAATAATCTGTTAGGCAGAAAAGAAGGAAACACTTGTAAGATTCAGTGGTGGAAGAAAGGCCTGACTCAAGAGGGTCTGACTAACCAAAGTTTAGAGTTGAAGAAAGCATGTCCAGAAAGTTCCCATGTATATTACCTCAGCCAAAGGTTAGCAGGAGAGACCCTTGATTTTCTCCTCTCTCCTGGTACCACATTCCCAAGGTCTCTTATCTTAGGGCTCTAACAACCCAGTTCCACACTGTCTCCACCTTGTCGGATTGCTCTCTTTCTAGCTGTATAGAGCTAAATTAAATGCTAATGTGCTTCTGGATGTAGAAGTAGAGGAGGCTTAAGAAAACTATAGAAGACAGAGGCATGAGCACTCCACCTCCATCTTGACCACCAGTGGGATTCTGGTCTACCCTGAACAACTTTCTGCCCCCATTTGGAGAAGGTCTGCACCACAAACACAAATGTTTTTCTGAAATGAATTCAATCAGATCGGCCTCAAACTTAAGGTCATTTGATATAATTAAGAAACCTATCTCATGCACTCTGGAACTATCAGATGGTGTTAGTGTGGTGGTTTGAATGAAAATGGCCCCCACAGGCCTACTAGGAAGTGTGGCCTTGTTGGAGGAAATATGTTGCAATTGGAGGAGGGCTTCGAGGTCTCAGATGCTCAAGCCAGGCACAGTGTCTTTCTCTCTTCCTGCTGCCTGCCAATCCAGATGTAGAACTCTCAGCTCCTTCTCTAGCATGATGTCTGACTACATGCCACCATTCTTCCCATCATGATGATAATGGACTAAACCTCTGAAACTGTAAGCCAGACCCAGTTAAATGTCTTTTATAAGAGTTTTTGTAGTCATTATGTGTATTTATAATGATAGACCCCTAATTAAGACAGTCTGACACAGATGACTTTAGATTTCCCAGTCAGACTCATACATATAGCCCCCAGAGCTCCCTCTGGTGCTCTGCTCAGTGTCTGCTTATTTAAAGGAGTCCCTGGGCTACAGTAACAGCTAGTGACTCATCCTTTGGGATCATGGGTCTAGAAGTTGTGGTCACTTAGCTCAATGTTGGACCCTGCTGGTGAGGTAAAAGTCTGACATTACTAGAAAGTTCCTGAGCTCAATGGTAAATGACAGACTCCCTTTTCTCAGTGGGGTTCCCTCTTCCAACACCCACACCCTCTATCTGAGGAATTTCACATAGCTCTCAGGGATATTACAGGTCCAACCCTTTCTTCTGATAAGAAAACAGTGAACACCTGGAAGTACCTTCCCATGTTAAGGAGATATCTTGGTGTGTTGGTTTCAGTCAATGACCTTTGTCCATGCCACTAACTTACCCCCACCTGCTGCCCATGGGATAATTAGGTACTGTGTTCCTTTTCTTATAATAGGACCATACTACTGCATGTAAATGATGTATCCCTGGACCTCCTAGCCCTAGCAAATCAAACACATTCACCTCCAAAACTTCTCCCCACTTCCCAAGATTTAAATGTCCCTTTTCATGAAATAAACTCTCTCTCTCCATTACTCCAACATAATTGTCTGAGACCTGGCTGTTTATATTGGGCTTGGGGAGGAAGAGCTTTTCCCTCCATGAAGAACTCATCACTGGATCCACCTGTCTACCTGGGCTTGCTCAAGGCACAAGCTCCCCATTTGCCACTGCTGCCACTGTCTTGATCACTGTCACTGGTCAACCCAGTGGCTGCCTCGGAAGCTCCTGTGACTCCCCAGCCACCCACCACACTTCATCTGTGGCTGCTGGTTGTTGGCTGTTCTCAAAGCAGCTACCAGATTCTCCTGGCCTCTTAGTTTAGCTCATGATCCCTGAACTCCCTAAACAGGAAAGCCTGAGGCCACCAGCTTAGCTAAAAATGTATAACCTTTCATGTCATAACAGCAAAGGTTAGTGTAACCCTAACCCAACCCTCTTGCTTGCTTAGCTAAAAGAGTTGTAGCAACTTTGTTCCGCCTCTCCAGATATTCTGTGGCACAGATCCTGTCCCGTGCTTCATCTTTTTCTGCCTGGAAACTGATGTAGCCCAGACCTTCTGGCAGAGTAGCATACACTTCCTATTTGGTGCCTGACAAGTCCCGAGCCTCACCAGAAGCCATAAAATAACAGCTCAACAAGAGTGAAACATAAGGGGCTCTGTCATTTGTGGCCATTCAATAGTCAAGTCCTCTTGTGGCTCCATAGGCTGAAATGGTTCCTATTGGTATGGCCTCTGGGTGGGCAGTCAGAGAGTGATGAGAACTCATGGAGGGTACCTGAAAGACTCTATATGTCCTACGGATAAGGCCTTGTGGGGTGAAGTGAGCCTATCTTGGGAGAAGATACACCCTGTCAATTTGGGTGTATCATACTGTTATCCTTAAGCATAAAAATTGTACAAATCATGAGGATTAGTAAGAAGAAAATGGCTCTTCTCTTGGGTGGAATGGAAATTACCTAGCCTTAATCTTGTGTCCATGTACACACACACACAGCACGGCCATGATGTCAGTTAAAAACAAGAACAGATGGAATTCTTCTGCCATAGCAGGAACAGGAAAGCAAATGTATGCGTCATGGGGCTAGGCTGTAAAAACTCAGTTAGGTCTGGTTCTGAGCGAAGCCCTTGCAGAAGGCTTGCTTAAATGCAGACCAGAGCTCTGAATAAAGGCAAGGGTATACCTGTGGATATTTGTGAAACTTCTAGCACCAACTGTCTTTCATAATTTGTCCATCCATTGTGATTAGGAGGAAAGGATATCCCATTTTCCCATCATTTCACACACACACAATCAATGATGGCAAAGGTCACAGTGCTTTTCTCCTAATAGAATACCTGTAGGTGCTAGGGAGGTTCTGACACCCCTTGGGTTTCAATAAAAGGCTGTCTGAAGTAGCAAAGACAATTCTCTCTCTCCAGGATGTGTGGATAAAAGAATTTAAAAGAATATTAAGGAAAAGAGTGAAGCGGTGGTTTGGAAATTTAAATGTGACCTGGAGCCATTCAACAGGGGAACATTACACCTGAGGCAGAGAACACAGGGCTGGTACTCATTCTATCCCTTACCTATTATCTCAGTTAGGTTTTCTATTGCGTGATAAAGAACCATGATCAAAGAGCAAATTGGGAGGAAGGGATTTAATTGGATTACACTTCCATATTGCTGTTCATCATAGAAGGAAGTCAGGACAGGAACTCAAACAGAACAGGAACCTGGAGGCAAGAGCTGATACAGACGCCATGGAGAAGTGCTGGTAAATGGCTTGCTTCCCATGGCTTGTTCAGCCTGATTTCCTATAGGATCCAGGACCATCCAGGATCCCAGGGATGAAATCACCCACAATAGGTTGTGCTCTTCCCATCAACAACTAATTAATAACTAATTAAGAAAAGGTCTTACATCTGGATATTATGGAGGCATTATATCAGCTAAGGTTTTCTCCTTTCAGATAGCTCTTGCTTGTGTCCCAAGCTGACATAAGGCTAGCCAGCACAACTGACCCCTTGTCAACTTGACACACAAACACATCACTATTAAGCCAGGCCACTCCTTTCTTATTCATCTCCAAGACCTCACATTAAAACAAACACCTTTAGAAGTTCCACAGTCTTTATAATTTCAAACACATTAAGATTTCAGTCTCTTTAAAATATCCAATCTTTTCACAATCCAAACCTTTTTTAAAAGTTCAAAAGCTTTCAGCTGTGGGCTCCTGTAAAAATCAAAATTAAATTAAATACCTCCTTCAACAGGGCATAACCAGGGCACAGTCACAGTCCTAACCAAGTAAAACCAAACTCCAACAGTTATAAATAACTCAGTGTCCAATTATCTGGGATTCCCTTACCATCTTCTGGGCTCCTCCAAAAAGCATGAGTCACTTCTCCAGCTCTGCTCTCTGCAGCACACACAGCTTGTCTTCCAGGCTCCTGCTGGCTCTATTCCACTGTTGCTGTTATTCTTGGTGGTCATCCCATGGGACTGGGATGTCCAAAATGTTAGCGTCTTTTGCCGCAACTGAGCTGCACTTTCACCAATAGCTTTTCCTCTGCTTTTTCCCTGGCGCCAAGCTTCAACTTCTTTTCATGAATCCTTGAGTCCTGGTGTTTCAATTGCCACTGAGGCTGCACCTTCACCAATGGCCTCTCCTGTCCTCTCACAGAGCCAAGCCTCAGCTGTTTTCTGTTTTCCATGACCTCTTCATGCCTTCCAAATCAGTACCACCTGGTTGACTCTTTCACTACCAAGTTTAGTTGCCAACACAAGGCTCAGCCTTTACAGTTTCTGTAAAATGACTCTCAGGAAACACTTACCAGAAGATTGTACCTCAGTAACACTGGTCTCTTCTTAACCACTACTAAATTCTCAGCTCCAGCTGACCAGCATTGAGTATGCTAGCAAAGCAAGGATTTTGCTTTACTAATTCAGTATCTTGTTAATCACAGCTAACTGTCAGCCCCAGCTAACCAGAATATCAGAATCTTTAATCAACGTAGCAAAAGGCCCTGATAGAATCTTTAAACTTTCCTCTGAAACTTCACAAGCCAGGCCTCCATCTTTTGCACTGCTCTCAACATTCTTATCTTTCAAGCTTCCACAGAACATCCCACTGAGATCTTAACACTCAATGGCTGTTTCAGCCCAAAGTTCCAAAGTCCTTTCAGAATCTTCCCCCAAAATACGTTCAGGTCAGTCACAGCAATACCCCAGTCCTGGTACCAATTTCTGTCTTATGTAGGGATTTTGTTGCTGTGAGGAGACACCATGACCATGGAAAGTCTTATAAAGGAAACCATTTAATTGGGACTGGCTTACAGGAGGTAATGGCAATGTACAGGCAGACATGGTGCTGGAGAAGGAGCTGAGAGTTCTACATCTTGATTGGCAAGCAGCAGCAAGAGAGATTGACAGTGGGCCTAGTTTGAGCTTCTGAAAATTTAGCGCTCACCCCCAATGATACACTTCCTTGCATGGCCACACCTACCCCAACAAGGCCAAACCTCCTAATAATGCCACTCCCTATAGGCTTACTGGGACAGTTTCATTCAAACCATCACACCTATATTACTCTGACAGCTGTCTTCCCCATTCATCAGGGGCACAATTATAGAACACATTACATGCATTGCTATATGATCAGGCCATTGTCTTTCTCTTTATTTGTAAGGATACTGACCATAATTACAACTGGTGCTGGATTTTTTTTTTTTTAATGATTTATTCTCTACCTACATAAATGTAGAAAACCTGGATCAGAGGCAAATTTTTAGTTTCTGTATCATGAAGGTTTTTAGTTCAGTTTTATGCCAGTTAGCTAAGAAAACAGGTCCCCAAGTCTAAAACAATAGGGGTTGCTCGATTTTCTGTATATGTCCATTATTTAAATAAACAAATAAAAGTAATAAATCTTGTAATTGTATTTTTATGACTCTAGCTCTACATATTCAATATTTGCATGAAAGTTTCAGAAGCATATTGAAGCATTAATTTTAATAGTGCCAATACAAAGTCAAACTTACATAAATAAGTGAGAGCAGATATAACTACAGAATCCAATATTAAGAACTTGGTTATGTGTTTGTGAGGGGTGGGGAGGGCATGCTTGTGCCTCCTAGGATGTTCTTGTAGCAGCTGCTCTCCTGACTCAACCTGCATCCCCTGTGCACACCGCTCTGTAAGCAGAGGACCTGCTTGCCACCTGACCAGCTCTTTTTCATTGCTTTCTTTTCCTGATTGCTCTTTGGTTAGTTATTCTTACTATCGCAGGCTTCATGTTGTAGGGAATTCTGTTTTGTAGTCTACAAAATGTCTAGAGTATAGTAAAGGCTCAATCTCATTTGTGGGATGGATGAATCTTGAGGCATACAAAGGAATTCTTTAAATTGATGGGCAAGGGGAGGTTACATATTAGTCAGATCTCTAGAGAAACAGAACAAAAAATGGATATATATATATATATATATATATATATATATATATATATATATGGGATTCTTAGAGTGATTTTCAAGCTGTGGTCCAACTATTCCAACAATGCCTAACCTAACAAAAAGTCCAAGAATCTAACAGTTCTTTGGTTTATGAGACTGAGTGTCTCAGAGCCTCTTGGGTATGAAAATGTAGAGTGTAATGCCAGTGAAGAAATTAACTTGTGAGAAAGTGAGGGCAATCAGGCAAAGAGCAAGTACCTCCTTCTTCCATGTCTTTTATATAGATTACCATTAGAGGGTGTGGTCCAGATTTAAGATGTGTCTTCCTGTCTCAAATGATCTAATCAAGAAGAATCCTCACAGTAAGGTGCACCTATAAGCTTGTGTTTTAGTAAACTTCAGATGGAGTAAAGTTGACAGCCAAGTGTAGCTCTCACAGGTTGCAATTGAAAATGGCTGTGAAATTCACAGAGGAAATCTGATTAATAAAGAGATTGCTGATGCTTAAGCTTACAGAAGTGAAGAAAATACACATAAATTAGATACCATGTGTGTATTTATATGTAGTTGCTTTGCCCCTATTATAACCAAATACTTGGAGAAATTTAAGGGAATATGGATTCATTTTGGATCATAGTTTGAGCAGATTTGGTTAAAAAAAAAAAAAAAGACAGGTGTCAGGCGTCTCTACAGTTGTGGGAACATACGGCTGAACTTTTTCACTCCCTTATATCTAGAGAGAACATGAAGCCGAAAGGAGGACAGGAAGTGGAGCAAGGACATAACTTTCAAGGCCTGCTCTCCAGTGTCCCAGTGTACCCCACAGCTCCTTACACAGCACCAACAGCTGAACATCAACTAGTGAAATACATAAGCCTGGTGGGGTTATTTCCAATCCATTACAATATATCTACTAACAAATTGACAAGAATACTGTAATGCACTAGCACTCAGTGCCTTAGAGATTTGGAATATTTGGATTCCCTTCTGTATTGCTGGTGGAAAAAGAAATCACTACTACCTTTTTGGAAAGGAAAAGAGAGGTGTGCATGAAGTTCCACCCTTAACTGAAGATCTGCTTGCAATTGGCAACTGCTGGTACAGTCAGTTTTGCTTTTAAGGAATGTGATGGGGTGGTGTTAAGCATTCTAAATGTTATATGGGTTAAATTGTTTAATTAATTAGTTATTTTTTTCTACATATGGTGCCCACCATTTGGCAATTAGAATCCATGCTTACAGCCTGAGAAGGCCGGGGTAAAAAATAATTTCCTAGCTAAAGAGCGGGGAAGGAGGCTCCTTTAACAAAAGCTACTACCTTACAGCAAAGGTGGAAGCTTAGCTCTCTTTATATGCTAAATAACTGGCAGCCTTCTAAACAAAACTTGAGAAGGAAATTAACCACCTAAATTAAAAATGGAGAAATTCATAATGTCTCAATATGCTTGGATTCCAATTGAGTTTGTTTCTCTTTACATACAGATTATTTTTACACTGACAATTGTGGTTTTATATATACTTTTTGAGAAAGATTTGACTAGGATAGGCTTAAGGATATCTGTAAGAACAGAGTTTCCAGATGGAATGGTAAACTATTGAGCATAACAATGGGGGAAGGAAAGAGGCCCAACCTGATACACAAGATGTCAGTGGGAGATCACAAGTGCCTGAGAACTAGGTGCTTATCAAGAGTATCTGGGAAAGGCCCACCAAGGATATAGTCAATGCTAGATTTCAGGAACTATAAACAGAACTTTAATTACAACACAGAATGACACAATTAGACCAAGGCTTTTGGAATGTTGTTGTTTCGTTGCTTAAATTTTGTTTGGATGTCTTTGATTTTCCTATATGGGAAGGTAAAAAAGATGTTTTTGTCATTTGACAATGCTGAGATATAAGAGATTTTAAACATATAAAGAAAAAGAGGTCATACTAGGGGAGATCTGTTGGGTGTGATGGTACATGCCTTTAATCCCAACATTTGAAAGACAAAGACAGATGGATCTCTGACCTTTGCCAAGGTCAGCCTGGCCTACAAAATAAATCCAAGACAAGGATATAAAAAAAATCCTGTCTCAAAAGAAAAAATAGAGAGATATGTTAATTTTGAGAAATTATATATTTTCAGAGCAAAGGAACCAAACACCAAAAAAGACATGACAAGGCCAGATGGTCCAGCTCAAAGACTATTATTCCAGCCAGGACTTCAATGATGCCCTGAACCTTCCCATCCAAAGTTCAACTTCAAACTACAAACTGCTCAGGACATTCAAATTGCTGAATGAAGGGAATGAAAATTATTAAAAGACCCCCTAAGTCGGCAGTAGAGCCAGGCCAGCCGCCAGGTGGTTCCCGGAACTTAGCTGACCATAAAAAGGGTGGAACCAAGAATGTAGGTCATACGGGTCATGAGCCCCGGGCTCCAGGAACTAGCTGGCCACAAAGCAGATGTCTATCATGGGCCCCCAGGGTTTCAAGAACTGGCTGACCACAAAGTAGATAACAAAACAAGATTAGATTCATTCCTGAGACAAACAGATGTAGGATGTTTCCCGCTGATTAACTAATGGGCTGGTACATTCCAACTGTATTTCCCCACCCCCCTTGGGTTGTGGTAAACAATGGGCTGGGCTGGTACTTCCCACCTGTAATTCCCCCCACACCCTTAATCTGTGGTGCTCCCCTATAAAATACTCTACTCTCCCCCAAATCAGGGTCGCGGCTCCTACCCTTGCATGGGATACGAGTGGCGCCCTCAGTGTACTGAGCCCCCCCTTCCGCCCTTTCCCCTCCCCCCCCAAAAATAAACCTCTTGTGATTGCATCAAGATGGTCTCTTGCGAGTTTTGGGGCGGCCGTGATATCCTGAGCGTCGGATGAGGAACTTCCCTCCCCCAGGTCTTTCATTTGGTGCATTGGCCGGGAATTTGCGGCCATCCCAATCTCCACAAGAACCCACTTGGAGGTGAGATTTCTGTGTCTTGGGCCTATTTCTGTTGTCTGGTTTGTGAGATTTCTATCTCTGTGTCCTGGGTTTGTCTCTGTTGTCTGACTCTGTTATATGGTTTGCGTTAAAAGTTGGCTTCGTGAAGGTTGTTTTCGGTTTGGCAGCCGTTTCTGTCTCATGAGGAGACGGATGGGTGATCGGGCAGACGTGCTAATGGATCAGCGGCTGTAGACCTGGGAGACGTCCCAGGAGGACAGGGACCCCAGGGACGCCTGGGAGGGTCCCATCTGGGTGCCGGGGAGGATACAGTGGTCCTCTTGAGAGAGGGGACACAAGAGACCTCCTGGCCGTCTGTTTCTCTGGCTTCGCGAAGGTTGTTTTCGGTTTGGCAGCCGTTTCCGTCTCTTGAGGAGATGGATGGGTGATCAGGCAGATGTGCTAGTGGATCAGTGGCTGTAGCCCTGGGAGACATCTCCGGAGGACAGGGACCCCAGGGACACCTGGGAGGGTCCCATCTGGGTGCCGGGGAGGATACAGTGGTCCTCTTGAGAGAGGGGACGTGAAAGACCTCCCGGCTGTCTGTTTATCTGGGTGCCAGGGAGTATACAATGATCCTCTTGAGAGAGGGGATGCAAGAGACCTCCTGGCCATCTGTTTTTCTGGAGTAGTGCCAGCATTTGAGAGTGAAAAGGATTTTTCGTAGTGTTTTTCTGTGTATCTTATGTTTATGTTTTGTGTTACTTGTGACAATGGGACAGACTGTAACGACTCCTCTAATTTTGACACTGGATCAATGGACTGAAGTTAGAACTAGGGCTCATAATTTGGCAGTTGAGGTTAAAAAGAGACCGTGACAGACTTTTTGTGCTTCGGAGTGGCCTACTTTTGACATCGGGTGGCCACCCAAAGGGACTTTTGACTGGACCATTATTTTTGAGATAAAAACTCTTGTCTTTAAGGAAGGACCAGGGTCTCATCCCAATCAACAACCATACATTACTGTTTGGCAAGACCTGGTCCAGAACCCACTCCCATGGGTAAAACCTTGGGTGAGAGGAAGGAAGCCAGGCTCCCGAGCCCTGGCTCTCCATGGCACAGAGCCTAAATCAAAACAAAAGCCAGCTTCAGAAACAACACCTTTGGCTCTGCCTAAGATCTATCCCGAGATGGAGGAGCCACCCGAGTGATCGAGCCCACCGCGGCCACCCCCCTACCCCAAGCCACCACAGGCATCCCCACACCAGTCCTGGCTCTGGCCCAAGCACGGAACTATGAGAAGCAGAGGGGGGAGGGCCAGCAACTGGCACTCAGAGCCAGATAGGGTTGAGTCCAGAGGGAGCCGATTCCACTGTGGCTCTACCCCTCCGAAAGGTCGGGCCCCCTGTGGACCCACCAGCTTTTAAACCCTTACAATATTGGCCTTTCTCCTCGGCTGATTTATATAATTAAAAAGCTAACCACCCGTCTTTCTCTGAAAACCCTGCTAGTCTTACAGATTTGATGTAATCCCTGATGTTTTCTCACCAACCCACGTGGGATGATTGCCAGCAGCTTTTGCAGGTTCTCTTTACTACAGAGGAGAGGGAGAGAATTCTCTTGGAGGCATAGAAGAATGTCCCAGGAGACAATGGGACCCCCACTACCCTCTCGAATGAGATTGATGCTGGGTTCCCCCTTGATCGACCAGATTGGGACTTCAACACGGCTGCAGGTAGGGAGCGGCTGACAGATTTTCGGCTGGACTCTAGTGGCAGGTCACAGAGGTGTGCTCGGCGCCCCACCAATTTGGCCAAAGTAAGAGGAGTACTTCAGGGTCTTGTTGAGCCAACGTGCGTATTCCTTGAGAGGTTGATGGAGGCCTACAGGTGGCACACTCCCTTTGACCCACCTCTGAGGGAACAACGAGCGGCTGTGGCTATGGCCTTTATAGGAATCTTGTTAGAGAGGCAGAGAAAGTGTATCATAAGAGAGAGACTGAGGAAGAGAGACAGGAAAGAAAAAAGAAAAAAAGGAGAGAGAGAAAAGAGAGAGAGAAGACAGGCAGAATTGCAAACAAGAAAGAAACTTGACTAGGATACTGGCCACAGTTGTAGGAGATAGAGAGAGAGAGAAAACAGGGCCTAGACAGACAGGAAACCTGGGCAACAGAAGACCTAGACCGAATGGGAATGGAGAACAGAGACGACATTCACAGACAGGGCATCTTGGTTCCCTGCCAGTCACCATGGAACACCCCCCTGTTACCAGTAAAGAAGCCAGGCACTAATGATTACAGGCCAGTCCAAGATTTAAGACTCTGTTCTAGATCTAAAGGATGCTTTTTTCTGCTTGAAGTTACATCCTGACAGCCAACCCATCTTTGCCTTCGAATGGAGAGATCCTGACACTGGACTGGTGGGACAGTTAACTTGGACTAGATTGCCACAAGGATTCAAAAACTCCCCTACCCTCTTTGATGAGGCTCTTCATCAGGATCTGGCCTCCTTCAGAGCTGAAAATCCTCAGCTAACGTTGTTACAGTACGTTGATGATTTACTCTTGACAGCATCAACTAAACCTAAATGTCTCCAAGGAACTAAGAGGCTGCTGGCGGAACTTGGTGAGTTGGGGTATTGGGCTTCTGCTAAGAAGGCTCAGTTGTGTAAAACTGAGGTCACCTATCTTGGATACACCCTGAGAGATGAAAAGCGATGGCTGACGGAAGCCAGGAAAAAGACTGTCACCTAGATTCCTGTCCCGACCACCCCGCGCCAGGTAAGAAAATTCCTGGGCACTGCTGGTTTTTGTAGACTATGGATTCCGGGTTTCCCTATGCTAGCAGCCCCCTTATTTCCCCTCACCAAGGAGGGAGGAGGGTTCACCTGGACCTCTGAACATCAGAAGGCCTTTAAAGATGTCAAAAAGGCCTTGTTAACGGCACCAGCTTTAGCCCTACCGGATTTAACCAAGCCTTTCACTCTATATGCGGATGAAACGACAGGGGTTGCCAGAGGCGTTCTTACTCAGACTTTAGGACCTTGGAAGAGGCAGGTAACCTGCTTATCTAAGAAACTGGATTCTGTTACAAGCAGATGGACCACATGACTGAAAGCTATTGCGGCTGTGGCCTTACTTGTCAAAGATGCTGCTGATAAACTGACTTTGGGACAGCACATTACAGTGGTGACACCCCATGCCCTTGAGAACATTATCTAGCAGCCCTCTGACCGATGGATGCTGAAATGACCCACTACCAGAGCCTATTATTGACTGAGAGGGTGATATTTGCCTGCCTTCCCCTCGCGGTCCTGAATCCTGCTACTCTACAACCTGAGGCAGATGACCACTGCCCTGACATCCTGGCAGAAGAAACAGCTTCATGATTAAAGGGTCGGCTGGGGAATCACCTTGTGGTATGGTTAAAACAGAGGACAGTAAACGAGTCCTGCCTCAGAAGAAGGACACGAGTATGTCACCAATTTACTCCGTCTGACTCACCTAAAAAAAAAAAAAAAAAAACTACAAGATGTGGTAAGGTCCTCTGACTATTATGTAATTGGACTTTCTGACTTAACAACAGAAATAGTCAGAAACTGCAAAGCCTGTGCTCTGACTAATGCCAGACCTTCCATACATAACATGGAAAAAAGAATCAGGGGAGATTGACGGGGGCCTATTGGGAAGTGGATTTTACAGAAATTAAACCAGCTAAGTATGAAAACAAATATCTTTTAGTTTTTATAGATACATTTTCAGGGTGGGTAGAGGCCTTTCCTACAAGGACTGAGACTGCCAATACAGTGGCCAAGAAGATTCTTAGAGAAATTTTTCCGAGGTTTGGAGTACCCAAGGTAATTGGATCTGATAATGGACCCGCTTTCGTTGCCCAGGTAAGTCAGGGACTGGCCACTTAACTGGGGATTAAATAAAAATTGCATTGTGCCTACCATCCCTAAAGTTCAGGACAGGTAGGAAGGATAAATAAAACTCCAAAAGAGACCTTGACTAAATTAGCCTTAGAGACCGGCGGGGGGGGGGGGGGGGGGGACTGGACAGCCCTCCTTCCTTTTGCCTTATTCTGGGTCAGGAACACCCCGGGGGCGGTTTAAGCTGACACCTTATGAGATTCTCTGTGGGGGGCCTCCTCCTCTTACTGAGGCTGGCTGAATGTTCCATCCTGATGTTGTTCTTTCTAACCCCTTGTTCACCTGCATGAAAGCCCTTAAAGTAGTTTGGCATGAGGCCTGGGAGCAGCTCAGGGAGGCTTATGAAGCTGGAGACCTGAGCGTGCCTCATCAGTTCCAGGTTGGAGAAACCATACTCGTCCGGCACCATCAAACTGGAAACCTTGAGCCTCATTGAAAGGGACCATACCTGGTGCTCTCGACTACCCTCACTACAATGAAGGTAGAGGACATCTCTGCTTGGATCCACGCCTCACACGTAAAGAAAGCTCCTAAACCTCCTAAGGATGAGTGGAGATTTAAAAAAAAAAAAAAAAGACTGTAGACCCTCTTAAGCTACTCCTGTGTCACAGGTGCTCTCCAGATAGGGAATGACAACCCCCATGCCCCTCAAAAACGTACTTGACGGGTAGCTTCCCAAACTGGACAAGTCGTCTGGTCAATCTCTAAGGTAGCTCCCTCCCTTTCCTGACTTCTGCCAGCTAGCTGCAGGCCTGAAATAGTGAGACATTCCTGAGGCAGACCCCCAGTACCTCCCTGAGAGGGACCCTGGATGAAAATACCCTAAAGGGCTAGGAACAAAGTTCGATGTGGGAGGCCAGAGGGATGCTGTGGGCTGGCTCAACAAGATTTTTACATCTGTCCAAGGAAAGGTAGGGACAGGAGTGCAGCTAGGCATTGTGGAGGATGTTGGTTCTGTATAACTTCTGGACCCCCTTACTATGAGGACATCGCCGCGTTGGGTACTTTTAATAACACCAACAACCATGACGCCTGCTCATGACATGAGAAAAACAAACTGACCCTAACTGAAGTATCAGGAAAAAGGACTTGTTTAGGAAACCCACCTGCTGCCTATAAACACTTATGCAATGAGACCCTGAGGTCTCCAAAGACTTCTGATACCAGATACTTACTTATATCCTGGCATAGATATATGGTGGGCCTGCAACACAGGATTAACTCCCTGTGTTGCCACTAATATCTTTAATGATACCAAAGATGTTAATGCAGCTTATGCCTACTCTATCTCCCCACAGATGCCTTTGTGGATGAGTTTGATTTCCACTCTAAGCGATTTAAGAGAGAGCCTATTTCCCTGACTTTAGCTGTAATTTTAGGATCAGGTGTGGCACTGGAACAGCTGCCCTAGTGCAGGCCCCTCAGTACTTTCATCAATTAAGAGTAAGTGCTGTACAGATTTTAATGTTAAAACAACAATATCAAGGGTTATGGGGACAAGATAATAATAAATACAATGAAACAGATGTATAGGTTCTAAGATTAGAACAACAGACTAAAAGGAGTGGGGAATTAAGGGAATGAAAATTATTAAAAGACCCCCTAAGTCGGCAGTAGAGCCAGGCCAGCCGCCAGGTGGTTCCCGGAACTTAGCTGACCATAAAAAGGGTGGAACCAAGAATGTAGGTCATACGGGTCATGAGCCCCGGGCTCCAGGAACTAGCTGGCCACAAAGCAGATGTCTATCACGGGCCCCCCAGGGTTTCAAGAACTGGCTGACCACAAAGTAGATAACAAAACAAGATTAGATTCATTCCTGAGACAAACAGATGTAGGATGTTTTCCACTGACTAACTAATGGGCTGGTACATTCCACCTGTATTTCCCCACCCCCTTGGGTTGTGGTAAACAATGGGCTGGGCTGGTACTTCCCACTTGTAATTTCCCCCACCCCCTTAATCTGTGGTGCTCCCCTATAAAATACTCTACTCTCCCCCAAATCTGGGTCGCAGCTCCTCCCCTGCGTGGGATACGAGTGGCGCCCTCAGTGCACTGAGCCCCCCCCTTCCGCCCTTCCCCCCCCCCGAAATAAACCTCTTGCGATTGCATCAAGATGGTCTCTTGCGAGTTTGGGGGCGGCCGTGATATCCTGAGCGTCGGATGAGGAACTTCCCTCCCCCAGGTCTTTCACTGAACACATAAAGACTGGACTATTAAATTACTTAACCAATGTTTTTCTATTTTATTTGGGCCCCCAAACAGGTTTTCTACATCCCAATTCAGCAGGAAACAATTTTAAGAAAACGATGCCCCATTCCCAAAAGGTCGGGGGGATAATATTTTGGTCATTTGATATGTTATAGATGTTGTTTAGGGGGATTAGTTACAAATTGTTAAATGGTATTATTAAACAAGGTATAGGAGGTTAGACTCAAGGACTTTTCTATTTCTTTTTCTTTATCCTTTCTCTCTTACATAGGGAAAAGGACTTAAAAAGAAAAGAAGGGGAATATATATGTATAGTATAGAAATGATAAGATGGAAAGATAGATTATTGAATCTGTTCTAAAACTTAAAATTGTTCTTATTCTTAAAATAAGGTTATCTTTTGATACATTGGTATAGAATTTTGTATATTGATAAAAAATAAGATTAATTTTGATGGAATTTTACAGTTTGCTTATTCAATGATAGATAGATAGATTTATAAATCAATAGATGTCTTCAAAACCCTCAGAGATGTACAGAAAATGACATTTAAAGATATTATTTTAAGAACTGTTTGACTTTGTGACAGTCAGTTCCTGACAGCTCTCATTTGACTTGGAAAAAAACAATGAGCATCAAAAAGAAATCTCCCATCAGGAGATAATTCCTATTGGACAAAAATGTCCCTGCTTTCTCAACAGACTATATACAGTCCAAAGATGGACCAGAGCTTAAATGAAGGTAAGTTGATGTTCTGATTCTGCAGAGACAGACTGGGAAAATCCTTATTTCTTGCTGCACAAATATGTCTGTGAGATATGCTTGGCCAAAAGGCTGAAGATGATTCTCCAAAGGTATGGAGAGATATTTGGGACTGTCTAGGCAACAAACTGTCATTTTTTTTCTTTTTGGAAGCTGCTCTTCTGTGCTTCCTATTCACTCAAATAACAACTTTATCCCTTCTTAAGTCTTTGATGGGGTTGAAGACAACATATATGATAAAAATTATTTAGGTTCAGAACTTTAGACACACCAAGATAGATGATTTTTTTCTTCTTCAAGATCGCCTGATAGAAATAAGCTAAACATTATGTTTGTACCTTTTATCCTTTTTATTAGACAAAAGGAGGGAAATGATAGGGTGGTGTTAAGCATTCTAAATGTTAATTGGTCCTGTTTGCTGTCTGTTACTTAATTGACTCTGATTGGTTAAATAAATGCTGAGGCCTGGAGACTGGGCAAAGACAGAGGTAGGCAGGACTAAGGTTTGTGGGCTCTTTAGAGAGACACAGAGCATCTTGGGAAGAGGTCACCAGAGAGAAGCCAGGAACAAAAAAGGAAGACACACCATGGAGTAGATTAAAGAAGATCCTTCCATGTGGCCTGAAACATCGACATAGGGGTGGAGAATAATAGTCCAAAGGGACGTTTGTATATATGGAGTTATATTTGGGTAATAGAATTATGAGCTAGCTTAGATGGGCTAGGATTGCACATCCAAGGCCTGGGCTTCTTAAGATCCACCTGGTGTCTATGAGTATTCATTTATAATGGCGGGTTAAGGATTAACACTGCCGAACCAATTAACTATAATGTAAATACTGGTTAAATAGTTTATTTAGCTATTTTTTTCTGCAGGAATGGTCCCTTGTGATAGGATTTAGTAAAAAAAGACAGTTTAGATTAGCATCTAGTGACTTAGGGAGGAGTTTTTCATTCTTTACAGTTGATCTGGGTGGAGCCAGTTATGGCTGAATGATATGCCTCTTGAAGGACTGTTCCTAGGAAACCTCGCAAGCCAGGCAGATGACGTCAACACTGAGGCACTGTTGCAGGGGCCTGTCTTGAAAAGTCCTCGAAAATCTCTGCCAGAAATCTCTCCAAGATCATCATGACATAGGGGGGAGATTTAAGACAGCGAGCCCTGCAATCTCATGACCCCTCTGCAAAGACTCTGCTGAGAGACTACGTATGTGCCGCAGTCTGTGGCCGTCTTGCGCTCACCTTCCAGGAGTCCACACTGGTGAAGGGGGTAGCACCATTGGCAGAGCTGGACTACGGAAATCCAATGCAAAAACTTGTCACAGACTTGCTAAGGCAGAGTCCTTTGGAATCATCTACCTTGCAGCTCCAGAGCCTCAGAATGGTGAACAAAACAACGAATTGGAAGTGGTTTGGATAAGCTTTCCATCTGGAAAATAATTGGGCCTTGAGACCAAGGAGGCAGTTTTTGTCTGATTGAAAAGACAAATTGAAAAGACTACATTTGAAAAGACTACATCAGTGGTCGGAACAGATTAACTTTATAAACTGGCCTTAAGAACTGACAAATAAGGCTCACACACTTTAAGATTGAAAGACCTGTTGGAATGGTTGTAAACCAGCCATCTGTATGGACCTATGCCATGAGTATTAATTTCCTTTTAAGAAACTTAAGATAATGTTAATTGTTTGGGTTTTTCTTTTTTTAGGTATTAGAATGTTTTAGGCATTAGATATTTTTAGATAAACTATAGATTTTAGAATTAAGGTTTAGTTTTTAGGATTTAGGTATTTTATAGGTGATTGTTGAGTATTAACAAATATAAGTGTGATAAATAAAATATTCTGTTACAATCCCCATAGGTTGAAATTTTTCCAGTGGCTGTCCATCCTAAGGGCATGTTGGATGTGGACAGCACAAGTGGACTCCATGGGTTTTAAAAGGCAATAAAGACACAAAATTGGAGAAGGGAAAAGTGGGTGGTGTATCTGGGAGGAGTTGTTGGAAGAAAGAGTGAATGCGATCAAAATATATTGTATGAAATTTTCAAATAAGTGATTAGAAAACCCTAAATATACACATTTGTGGGCTAGGAGCTCCTGGTTACATGGAGACCCAAAGGTTAAATTTCACAAGCTTCATTCTTTTTAGTTTTCACTCATTTTTCAAGAAAAAAACATTACAAAATTATAAATACAACATGAAGTCTGGGGTCTGTGGTGGGTATGCCCATCAGCACTCTAAAGCTAAGGTTAAGTAAGCAGCATCCTAACTAATCTTGCTGATGCACACATTTTTTTGACATGAAGTTCCAGGTCTGTGATTACATAGTACAGGCATTTCCAGGAGTTTGGTTATATTAGTCACTATTCTCCTGCTGTGAAGAGACACCATGACCATGCCAACTCTTATAAAAGAAAGCATTTAACTGGGGGCTTGCTTACAGAGTCAGAGGGTTAATCCGTGATCATCATAGCAGAAAGCATGACTGCAGGCAGGGGAGGTGTTGGAGAAGTAGGTAAGAGCTACATTCTGATGTGTAGGCCAAAAGAGACTCGGCATGGGCTTTTGAAACCGTAAAGCCCTCACCTGCCAGTGACACACTTCCTCCAGGAAGGCCTCACCTCCTAATCCTTTCAAGTAGTGCCACTCCCTGGTAACCAAGCATTCAAATCTGTGCGCCTATGGGGCATTCTCATTCAAATCAACACAACCACTAATCATGGAATAGAAACTGGTGATGACCTGAGTGTCTGCCAATAATGTAAAACAAATACAGTACATTAATCTATCTATTATTATCATTATTAAAAATAACATCCACATTTTATCATACAGGAAAGCTCACAGGTGCTGTAAATAGGGTAGTCCATTTTGATAAATGGAATGAGAGTAGAAAGAACAGTAATAAAATCAGCACTGTATCTGCACATGAGTAAATTTGATTATGTGTATATGCACATGTGTGTTTCTATGCACAAAACAAAGATATGTAAATATATGCTTGATTAACACTGACCCCTTCAGACAGGGCACAGGGTGAGAACAGATGTTGGAGCAAATGGCAAAGTTTTCTTTAAACAACTTTGAATTCTGCACTGCTTTTTTTTTTTCTTGGTGCTGAGAATTGAGCCCAGGTTTTTGTGTGTTCTAAGTAATCACCCCTGAGTTATACTCTAATCCCCAGTCTTATCCAGGGCCTATGTATACTAAGTAAGTACCCTACTACTGAGTTTTACTCCAACCCCCACTCATATTTTTCTATTAAATAAAAGAGTAAAAACTTTAAATACAATCACTAACGTCATTCCCCTCTTTAAATGCTGCAATGATGTTATGGAGAAGATGATGACATAGTTCTGATTTGCCCTCATTGCAAAGCAAAGCTGAGTTCCTGTTCTCAGGAAGCACATAGGGGCAAGAGAAATGATAAGGGAGATGATTAGAACGTTTACCAAAGAATCTATAGATAGCAAGATGTGTTCAAAAAGGAGGTCGATGAAGGATTGGTGACATGTCACATTACTGTAGAGAAGTTGTAGAAGACCACCTTAACAGAAAACTGGTGAAGGGAATGGACTGTTCTCCAGAAGGACTGTTACTCAAGTAAAGTAGGGTAGGGATGAGGCGATGATTCTGCAATTCAAAGCACTAGCTGCTCTTGCAGAGATCCTGTGTTCAGTTCCCAACACTCACATGTTGGGTACACACTCACAACTGCCTTGCAACTCTAGTTCCAAAAGATCTGACATCCTCTTCTGGCCTCAGTCAGTACCAGGCATACAGATAGTGCACAAACATATGTGGAGGCAAAACATTCATATATACTCAAGATCAAAAGAGTAAAGGGTAAAATAAAAACTAACCTTAGGTGATTAACAAAGGTACAGTACCAAATGCCAGCGCAAAGTGATTTCAGAGGCCTAGCTCATCCCTTTTCCATAAGGACTATGAAAAGAGCACTCTCATGATGTCCAGTTTACACATGAGACAAGATTTAGCTAGGATGATCAACTTCTCAATGGTTGTCAGAGCACTTCCTAGGTTTAAAAATCCAGATTAGGCAGAACAAATAAAGGAGTCCACTGTTGTGGTCCTTAAAAATACTAGATCTTCTGGTATCTCTGCCATAGCCAGCTCTTCTGGAATCAAAATGACTGTACACAGATTTGAGATGACTTATGACACAAAATCTAGAAAATGAAAGACCTTCTTCAGTCTCCCCAAGCTTCTGAGTTTTCTCTTCCATCATTACAAGTTTCTGTTTTAGAGAAAAAGAAAACAAAGAGCCTTCTAGACCAACAGAGCAAGATTGTGGTTGTTTCAAAGCTACCAGGCATGAAAAAAAGGAATTGTTTAGGCATTTTTTTTCTTTTGGAGTTCCTTTCAAATATGTTGATTAAAAAGGAGATGAGAAAAATGATGACCCGAGTGAACATAAGAGGAAGGATAGGGCCAATGATATTTATGATTGACTGGGGTTTTTCAATGTCACCAGCTAAAGTGATGAAGTTGGGGCTATGGGAACTAGAAATAGTTGACTTAATAGATGGTAGACAGCCTTGTCAGAGAGAACATTGTTCAGAGTGTGAGCCTAATTGAGTCGTTCATATCTGTATAAATTAACATTTTAAAAGTTGTAATATCCTCAGGAGAATTTTCAAGATAAACATTTCAAGTTTTCCAGATCTTTCCAGTGGAATACTTAATCAATGGGCAAACTTGAATTAATCTGTTCAAAATAATACAGTCCAAATTCAAATGCACAATGAATGCATCTTAAAAAGACAGAAACATGGTGGTTAAAGACACTTCCTTTTGAAACTCACATGCTTTTATCTAAGTTCGGTTGTGTGAATGGCTCCTTTGGGCAAACATCTGCCTACTTAAAATTTTATTAGGAAAATAACTTCATTTAAATTTTTCCTCCATGGTCCTTTTATGCACATTTCTGTACACAGTCAACCCAGCTAAAGAAGTTGAAGTAATTATGTATGTCTAAATAAGCCTATTTAAAATTTTTAGGTACTAACTCCAGTCATTTTTACATGCAACTCCATCCTTAACCCTGAATATTCATCCTTTTCTTCTTTTGATTCAGTGGGACTTCCCCAACAATATCTACAGCTTAGGCAGGTAATGATGTATTGGTCCAAGTTGTTCTTGGGAACTGGAAAACTATATGCTGCTAACTGAATTGACATCTGTAAGCCTCAGCTTAAAGCTGACACAGTAAAAAGAAAACATTTTTAATTGACATTTCTAAGATAGAGAGTTGTGTAAGATAAGGAAAAAGGTAAATAAGTTGAGGCCCAGACCATGTACAAGAAAGGAAATTTACTTCAGATTGGACTAATGATCCAATCTGGATCTATCTTAATTGTTTTACATTCATTCGTTCGTTCATTCGTTCAGTCATGTATGTTTCTGCACAATCATATGTCCCCATGCTGCAGGTATGAAGACCAGAGGACAATGTGTTGGAAGTGGCTTTCTCCTTTCACCATTTGGGTTCCATGGATTGAACTTGGGTCACCAGTCTTGGAGACAAGCACCCTTACCTTCTGAACCATGTCACTGACCCATTTATAATTATCTTCAGAGTTCTTAATCCACAAAGAGATCACAGTAATCTTTGTCATTTGGACAAGTCCAAATGTTTCACATTTTGAAATTTTGACAGTAAATAAGTATTCATAGTTTCAGACATTCAGTCTGAGTGGAAGGGTGCAAATTTCACAATACTTTTCTATAATCCTGTAGCCCATTAACCTAGCCATATCCCATTGCCTAGAAGATAGTCATGAAAGCCTTTTTTCTCTTTTGTTAAACTTTTTAAATTCATTTTTTTGTTTATTTTACATTCCAATTCCCATACCCCTCCCTCCCCTCCTCCCAGTCCCACCCACCCACCCACTTCCCTCATACCCTCCCAACCACCCAGTACCAACCCAAGCCTCATCAAGACTAAGCGCCTCCTCTTCCATCTAGGGTAGATAAGGCAGCTCTGCTAGAAAAATAGCTTCAGAGGGAGGCAACATCATCTAAGTCAAGGATATATCCCCTTCCAATTGTTTTTTGTTTTTGTTTTTCTTTTGTTTATTGCTTCAAGTGACATGTCCATCACAGTGCCCTCATTCCACCCCTCCCACTCTGTCCTCCCTCCCCCACCCTTCTCACTCCTCTGATATGGAGTGTCCCTACATATCAGCCCCTCTCCTTCAAATGTCTCACTGCCATTAGAGATTTCTCCTTTGTGAATTCTTGGTTTAGCTCTGTTTCCCATTTTTTTTGATTGGATTATTTGGTTTTTTGGTGTTTATTTTCTTGAGTTCTTATAAATTATGAATATTACCACTTGAGGACCAAGTAGCCCATCAACTCTTGAGGACCAAGTAGCCCATCAACTTCATATATGTAATGGGCCTAGAGCTAGTCCTTGCAAGCTCTTTGCATGAGGGTTCAGTCTCTTTGAGCACCTTTGTATCCTGGTTCATAGGCTATGTGGGTCTTCTTGTGGAGTCCTTGATCCCTCCAGCTTCCTCAAACCTTCCCCTAATTTTTCCTCAAGACTCCCTGATTTTTGCCTAATTATCTGCTGGATAATTTTTCTCAGATGGCAGTAATGTTTGTTTCTTGTCCAGATCCCTCTCTCCCTCCACTTCTAACATCTATTTTATCTCCCCTACTTAGAGAGATTGAAGCATCATCCCTTGAACCCTCCTTGATACTTAGTTTCTCTGGGTCTGTGGATTGTAGCATGATGATCCTGTGTGTATTGGTTAATATCCATGTATGAGTGAGTAAATGCCCTGTGTGTCTTTTTGGATCTGCATTAGCTCACTCAGGATAGTCTTTTCTGTTTCCATCCATTTGACTACAAATTTTATGATATCCTTGCATCTGATAGTGGAGAATTTCAGGCCAATCTCCCTCATGAATATTGATGCAAAAATATTCAACAAAAAAACTGACAAACCAAATCCAAGAGCACATCAAAAGTATCCTCTAACATGATCAAGTAGGCTTCATACCAGAAATGCAGGGATGGTTGAACATATGAAAATCCATCAATGCAATACGCCATATAAGCAAACTGAAAGAAAAAAAACCACATGATCATCTCACTAGATGCTGAAAAAGCCTTTGACAAAATTCAACACCCATTCATGATAAAAGTCTTGGAGAGATCAGGTATGCAAGGCCCATACCTAAACATAATAAAGGCAATAATATACAGCAAACTGATAACCAATATCAATTTAAATGGAGTGAAAGCCTTTCTTTTGTTGCCTCTTCAATACATCTATATCATACAAATCCAGAAATATTTCTTGTGTACTTTAAAAAGTGTGAATGAATCCAGTATGATGAAGATAAAGAATTCATCGATTCTCTGCTTCTCACTTCTCTGTTCTTGTGAATTACATTACAAATTTTGGAACTTGTTTGGTTTACCTTTGCAGCTGCAAATAATGTATTCAAGGCTCTCTTGATCACATTAGGACAGTATTTACAGATGCCCATTAGGAGAGGAAATATGGCTTTGCCCATTGATTCTGAGAGTGGCTCCATTGGTTTTATGGTGTCAAAGTTGCCAGAGTTTATTTTCTGTTCCACCCAAATGCCAAAGCCTTAACACCCAGGATGCTACCCTCGCCTTCTCTTAGTGGACTCCTACTTTTTTTTTTTTAGAGAATTGTTTCACAGCCCTACACTGGAGGTAAATTCTACTCCTAGTAGGATCATGAGAGACAGTGGCAGGGTTGAAACTCTGAGAGACTCAGGCACACAGTTGTTTCTCAGATAAAACTTCCAAATAGCACCAGGTTTTTCCTCAATTTATCCCTTTCATGTCCTCTCCTACTTAAATGGAGTTTTGAATTTCATTTTGATTTTGATGTATATTTTTTCTTTTCTTTTTTTTTATATTCCCGTCAATTTTCCTGTCTTTCCAGAAATTCACTAAGATCCCTGGCTGGCTAACAGCACCTTTTTTATTCTCAGTAGCATTAAAGATCTGTTGATATTTTATATTGATACTGTGACACTGGTATTGTGGGGGAGGGGGAGCTTAGGGGATGGAAAGAATAACTCACAGATCCTGATCATAAGCAGAAAGTCTTGTTCTTCATTTCATTTCTTGTCTGTAACTACAATATCTGACTCTGTTTTATTCACTGAATAGAATATTCATTGAACAAATGCAGTTCTGGACAGTGTTCTCTGTTAAAGATCTTTTCCTGTTCCGAGATTCTGAGGCACCTCTCTGACTCAGCTCCCATACCAAGAGTAGCAGTCTTGTTTCACTGGATTTCAGGAATGCTTCGCTCCAGTAAGAAAGAATGACTCACTGTTTCTAAAAGAATCCTTAATTTTCTACATCTGTGCTTTTGTTCTTCAGTTCTCTCTGACCCTTCCCGTGATGCTCTGTTGTTCCCATGTCTGCTTCCTGAAGCTCTACCTAACCAATAGGCGCACAGCAATCAGCAGCATCGCTGTGTCAGCCTCCTCTTACGTGAGCTGGTTCTAGCTTGCTGCAGTGTGGTCTTGTAGCATTTCTTTCTTTCTGTGGGATTTATATTATCTTGCAGTTCTACCTATCTGCTCAGTATCTTATCATTCTTACACAGTCCCATGAAGGAACAAATGTGTATCTATCCAACTTTTGGAACATGGGGAGCAACACCCTTTTCTGTCCCTGTTATAGCCATTTCTTAGACTTCTTTCTGAATCCAAGGCATTGTTTCTTCGACAACTGGTCTTTGAGTTGTTTAGGAATCAAGAGGGTGTTCTGGATCTAAGAAGATGTTTTTAAAATTGTGATGCAAGTTAGTATGAAAGCTGAGTTAGATATAGAACTTTAAACTCATGGAGATGGTTAGATGGTAGAATGTTAAAGTCAGGTGCCAAATACATATGGACTGGACATTGGGAATGTATGCTAAGCCATAGAACTCTCATAATTGTGGCCTATTTATTTCTATTGTATTGTATTTATTGTTATAAGAGAAAGAACCATTTGTTGGACTGAAAGGGGGAGCTGTTGGGGGTTAAAAGATATACCTTAAACTAAAAAAAAAAAAAGGGTAGAGGATGAGAGGGTGGAAGGGTGGGACAGGAGGGGGGAGTAGGGAGGGGATTGTGATTGAGATGTAACTTGAAGAAATAAAAAATAAACTTAAAAAAAAAGAAAAAATAAGAATTCTTAATATGGAGGTTGTAGAGAAAGAAGAACACTCCTCCACTGCTGGTGGGAGTGCAAACTTGTATAACTACTATGGAGGTCACTCTGGCGATATCTTAGAAAACTTGGAATAGCTCTACCTCAAGACCCAGTCATACCACTTCTGGGTATACAGCCAAATGATTCCTCACCAAATCACAAGGAAGTTTCCTCATCTATGTTCATGGCAGCCTTATTTGTAATAGCTCAAAAGTGGAAACAGCCCAGATGTCCCTCAACCGAAGAATGGATTAAAAACTGTGGTACATCTACACAATGGAATACTACTCAGCCATCAGAAACAACAAAATCATGCAATTTACTGCCAAATAGATGGAACTAGAAAAGCTCATCCTGAGTGAGCTAACCCAGACCCACAAAGATGCATATGGCATCTATTCACTTATAACTGGATTTTAGCCATATAGTATAGGATAATTATCCTACAATCAACAGACTGAAAGGAACAGGAACATAGATTTTGTTACTTGTTAATGGGATACTTTGCCCTAGTGGAGCTGCCATGTAGGCCCCCAGTGCAAGAGGAAGCTCTCAGCTCTCATATGCTGCTGAACTAAAGGGGGCTGATATGTAAGGCACCCCACACTGGAGGAGTAGTATAGGTGGAAGAAGCGGGGAGAGGGTGGGAGGGTGAGAGGATGTACCGGGGAGGGGTGGAGGGAGGGGACTGTGATGGAGATGTAAATTGAAGTAATAAATAAACATTAAAAAAAGAAAACAAAGAATTCTTAGTATCAACTCCTTTTAGCACTTGAAGATACTCCCGTTAGATGCTCTCTGCAAACATATGATGGACTTCATTCTAGGGTGAGGTGGAGCGATGAGGAAAAAAAGTGTGAAGTCTATCCTCCGTGCACCATAGTGGTATGCTTTAGGCCCCAGAACATTGAATATATAATGTATCTGAAAGCTTGCAGGAGAACAATAGGCTCATAGTTGCAAATATTACCTTAGAAACAAGGTTTTCCTTCTGCAGTTGTAAGCAACTCTTGGTGAGTCTAACATGCACTGGTTCTAACTTGTTTCATGAAAGTTGCACACTGACCAGAATATTGCTCTCTGTGTTCTATATTGTGGGGTACAAGCTGAAGAGTTGACCTGACTGGAGCACACTGCCCTCATAGCCTCAGTAATGTATGACATTACATGATGACTTTATGTTTCTGTGTTAGATAGAATATATTTAAAGGGAAGAGAATGGCTGAAAACATGATATGTAAAACCCTAACTTAGTAAGAACATCTGAGGTATTCCAGTTTTTTTCTATTGATGTGATTAAAACACCAAGACCAAACACAACTTGGGGAGAAAAGTGTTTATTTGATTTCCATTGCCACATCACAATGCATGATGAAGTGATATCAAGACAGGGACACAAGGCAAGAACCTGGACCCTGGATGTAGGAACTGAAGCAGAGACCATGGAGGAACTCTATTTACTAGCTTGTTCTCCATGGGTTGCTCAACTACTTTTCTTATACATTTCAGGACCACCTGCTCAGGGAAGATCCCACCCACAGTAAGTTAGGCCCATCAGTATCAATCATTAATTACAAAAAAAAAAAAATGCCCACAGTGTTGCCCATAGGCCAATCTGATGGAAGCATTTTCTCAGACAGATTTCCTCCTCCCAGATGACACTAGCTAGTGTCAAGTTGACAAAAATTTAACTAGTACACAAGGTAATAATGATAAGAAAACAGCTAAAAATACAAATGCATTCCTACATGACCAGACATTCATCACTGTCTTCATCATTAACAGAATCTGACAAGTAAGTGGTAGGCACACACTCACAGAGGTTAATTTATTAAACTAAGGACATTTAGCAAAGTTAGGTGGAGGGAAAAATATTCTAAACCTGGGCTCCTGGAACCCAGTAATAATTCCTAAAGTCTGTCAGTCATCGTAGGAGAATAGTGTTGGCCGTCTTTCAACACTTACTGAAGGCAAAGCAAGATGGAGCAAGGAGGGAAATATTCAAATTGAAGGGGGTCGGTGTTAGCATTTCCAGAAAACAACACCAAATTTCACATTGCAAAGCATTAATACAGTTAACAGCCTCCCTATCTACTTATCTGCATCCTGGAGGTGTGAAGGGCATTGAAAATGCATGACTTCCTTTACCTTCTTGATTCAAATTGACTGTATAATTCATGAGTAGAAAGCACAGCAGGGACCAGGGAGAGGATGCAAGTTGCTCAAACAAGTCATCTGTCATAAATTTAAGAGCTTTCTTTCCCCTGGCCAGCTTGTCAGGAAAATGAGTAAATTTGCTTAGTGTTCTTCTTAACACTAAAGTGGTTTCACATCGGTAGTGGGACATCGTTGTGGAATCATGCAGTGCTTTGCTTAAAAGCTAAGGTTGCCATAATTGTTGAATCTATAACTAGGGGAATACGCAAAGCTGCACTATCTCAGATATTCTCCCACATGGCAAAAGTAATCACGAACAGTGACTAAGCAGTTGTTGTGTGTTAATAGGGGCTGTTAGACCCAGAATGAAGATAATTGAGATGTGAGATTTTAAAGTCAGCGAAACTAGAGAATGCTCACAGGCTCCAAAACAGGATGCTTCATTCTTCCCTTGTGACGAACCGAAGAGACGGTGTGAGGTTTTCAGCATTTGATAACAGTTTAAATTATTATCCTCATATCCATAAGCAGAGATCTTGTTTTAGTTAAGACTCTGTATTTGGTTCAAGAGTGACTGGTGACTTATTATAGACCCTTAAGAAACTTTTATTAAAAGAATGGATGATAAAAAAAGACTAATAAGTGAATTTAAAAAATGAATATGTTGAAATAAAAGGAAATGTTCTTGAGAGAAAAGACTAAATTCTGGTTAGATCCAATATAGAAGTATGCGGAAATACAGGCACACCTGCTTCAAATTTTTACAATTAGCAGAAAGAAGGTCCTGAAGAAAAGTCAATTTTTTGAATTACTGCAGCAAATGACATTCTGCCTTACTAGTCTGAGGACATTGTCCCACAATGAGGATAAAGGCTATTCTCATGAGAATGCAATACAAGCATAGTGATGTTCCATGAGAAACCAGTGATAAGACTATTCCACATTGTGCCATCCCTCTAATTCTAGTTAGAATTGACCATCTGCTGGCAGCAAAAGGACAGACCCTTATCTCACAAGCCCTAGAGTGGCTCAGCCCTCTACCTGCATACTCTTCTTTGCATGCATACGAGATGTGTTAATACAGTTATAGTTGGCAGCTATGGGATACAATTTCCAAGATTTTGTACTGGCTAGCCTTTTACTCCGCCCCAAACACTCAGACTCTACAATTGGACCACAATTCTTTTAAGACAATGAGTTAGGTTTTGAGAGAATGGACAGCTGCCAAATTGAACAACTCAGAATGCAATCAAATACGAAATTATGGCACTTTGAGTTATTGCCAACTAAATAAAAGATAGAAAGGCATTGTTGAAGGTACCCAGGTTAGCATTGCTGTTCTGAATAGAGTCTGGGAGATGAGTTTCACAAAACTGAGATTTCAATAAGAGGGTTAATACGAGATTATGGTCAAAGTCAACATCATCTGATATTCTTGGATGTCTGTAGACTGCTCTTTGATGAGGTACACATAACATTACTCAGAGCACATTAAATATTAGGTTATACAGAGCTTAAACTAAAGCAAAGTGAAATGACTTGTTTTGTTGAAAAATGAGTCACTAAAGGCTCCAGAAATTGAAGTCTAGACAGTGAGTGAATAAAGTCACAACAGCAGAACCAGTAATTACCAGAGGGTGCGACCTTGCAGACTGCCTGTACTGCTAGAGAGGCTGTCTAAAGGGCCAGCACAGAAGGGCACTCTTGCTTCTCCAGGTCTATCTGCAGGTCGAGAAAGAGCCACAGATTGTCTGATGTCATTGCATAGGAACAAACTTTCCACAGACTGATTATTCACATTATAGTATCTCACACTCACAGGGGCTCCCTCAGTTGCTCCTACAATGTAAACATGAGGTTTACTCCACATCAAGTTAGGAAACATCTCAAAGGAAAGACAAAGTTCTTGCTTACTAATATAGTGTGTCCTTATAGAGTCCAAAGGGAAGAGAGTCTCTAAAATTCCTGTCAGCTAGAAAACATTGTCCTTATCACTGAGTGGCCCACCCCACCCTCATACAGAGCCCTGTGCGTAGCAGGTACTCCATAATCTTTGTTGAGTTAAATATGTTGAAATTCATGGAGCAAGTAATATTTAGTCTCTTCCTCGGGATATTTTTTTGGAGAAGATGATTCCTTATTGGCCCATTTTTTCCTCCTCCCTCCTTTCTTCTCTGACTTCTCCTCTTCCTCTTCTTCATCTTTCTGAGTGCTCTACAGATTCTCATGTACCCCATACTATTTGTTGAGAGTTAATGCCAGATTCTTTGGCTTTTCTGGATGACTTTGTAAGATTTCTGTTCACCATCGGTAGAGCTATAGTTTAAATCTCTCTCATCTCAGTTTTTCTACTGCACACTAACAATCACTTTCTTTGTCCAATAGGCCTGATGGGGACAAGATTGTGTCTGTCAGGAGGCCCACCACCAACCACTGCTCTCCTCCAAAGTATCTCACTGTTGTCATGGCAATTCCTCATCAGGCTCTTGAGAACTCCATTCTCTTAGCTGTTCTTATCTCATCTCGGTGAGAGAGGTTGGCACTTTCCATAAGTCTCATAAATATAAAAAGGAGAACAAAGGGCATCAGAGTGTTCATGCAGATTTAATGACAGATTTAAAAATTTTCTTTTGTTGTTTTTTTTTTTAATTATATGTATATCTGTGTGTGAGGGGTTGGGTAGGTAGAGCCTGTAAAGGCCAAAAGAGGTTATCGTTATTGGTTCATTTGGACCTAGAGTTATAGGTGGTTGTGAGCTGCACATTCTGGGTGCTGTGAATTGAACTCAGTTTGTCCACAAGAGTAGTACATGGTGTTAGCCACTTGTGCTTGCTGTTCTGGGTTGTCAGCTTAACTGTCTCTGCAATGAACTAAAACCCCAAAATGGAGGGCACTCCTGTGAGATATGTTTTGCTTAATGTGAAGAAGAAAGATCCATTTCTAATCTTGATGTAGGAAGACATGCTTTGAATCCAGGTCATTTGAGCTGGGAAATGACTCGCCTTTAATTTGGATCTTGAGGAAGCAAGAGCATTTGATCTAGGAAAATCTACCTCTAATTTGGGCCACACCTTCTTCTGGAAGCTTATATGAAGACATAGAAGAAGGAAGCTCTTGCTCTGGCCTTCTTGCTCTGACCTTACTATCAAGCTCATTAGTTCGCTGGCGTTAGAACCTACTTGTTCAGGATTCCAGAATATACTGAAGACTAGCTGAGACATCCAGCCTTGTGGAACTGAGCAACTACTAGTTTCTTAAACTTTCCATTTATTGCCTGTTATTGTTGGATTAGGTGGACTTCCGTTTATAAGACACACACACACACACACACACACACACACACACACATTCATATGTATTCATTCTATAAATTCTGTTACTCTAGAGAACCATGACTAACACACCCCTGATCCAGTTCTCTAGCCTTCAGTTATTTAGAATATGCTAAAATTTTCATAAAAGAGACAGATCCTGAGAATTATGGAAGACCTAGATGCAGATGGGTAGAGACCTTCTTCACTAGAGAAGTCAGATTCTGGAATGTTCTCAAAAAAGTAAAAGCTGATATGAAACTAAGGCCTCCTGGCACAGATTTTGTGTCTAGGGACTTGCCTGGTTTCTCTCTGACAGTGTTATATTACACTAGCATCTCAATCTTCCCTGGACCCTATATATCCTTCCCTTCCTGACTTCTATGTGTAGTTTGTCACTCGGGTACCAGAGTGCTGACAGGAAGACCCTAAGCTGCTGATCCAGGGGCAAGATCATGGCTTTTACTCTGTCGTCTTACTGTTTTGTCCTTGCCTTTCTGTGGGAAATCTGAAGCCTACCAAGATGTTGAACTTCAGCAGTCTTGTTGGATTCTGATTAGAGAGTGTTAGGCTGTATCCTCTGTTTCCCATCTGTGCTGAGAGTCACAAACTTGCTGTATTCTAATATACTATTGGCTTTAGTCAAAGAAACTGTCAGGTTGCATGGCTGACAGGCTAGGGTCATAAGACTAAGTTGTGTTTTTCTTTCTTTACATCATTAAGCTAAAGGAAACTAAGGACAGATCAATAGCTATTCATATCAAATTCTTTTCACCACTGAATATCAACAATGGCTTTTTATGGGTTATTATTGAACACATTTTACTCAGAGCACTGTTTTGGGTCCTGGAGATGGGGAAGTGGGTTGCAGAGGAAGAGGACCACTCATCAGGCCTAAGAGTTTCCAGTGTTTGATCCACTTAGGGTAGGGTGAGTTATTCTCTGTAACTTAATGCAAATCAGTCTAGTGTCTTTTACCACTTAAATATCTTAGAAAATAAAAAAGTTCATATTTCTATAACAGCCATTATATTTAGATGTCCATACTTTGTTCTTCTGTATACATTAGAATTGCCAATTACTAGTGATTGGCCAAAGGCACCATTCAGGCCTGCTCTGACTTCTCTTCCTTTTGACTGATGCCATGCTACTGCTACTTAAGGAAAAGGAAACACATCAACCTAATTTTATGTATGTAGGTGCTTTCTCTGCATGTATGTCTATATGTCTATTGTGTGTAATGCCTGTAGAGGCCATAAGAAGACACTGGATAGCCTAGAACTGGAGTTACAGATATTTGTAAGCTCCCATGTGGGTGCCGGGAACCAAACCTGGGTCCTCTGGAAGACAACTCAGCTCTCTGAGCCTTCTCTACAGCTGCCAGCAATTTTTTTAAAAAATAAAGGGCTTTTGTAACTTCAGAGGTAGAGATTCCACAGAGAGTAGAAATCATCTCAGGGTGTTGATCCTGAGAGAAGAGAACTAGAGAGCAGTTGGCATGCATTTTATTGAATAATTGAAATATATTAATGAGCTTTTCAAAAATTGCTAGAAATTCTGTCCTAATGTCAACTCAGATTTCATTTAACAATTTCTTAAAGTAACCCAAACAGGATTAGAGGTATATGTCTGTCTAGGTGTCAGCTCCTAGAACGTTCCCTTTGTTGTGAGTGTTAGCAGAGTCTCTTGTATTAACAATTTGTATTAGCTAACCTTTAGAGCATGTCTTCCAGCAGGGTGATGATGTGCCTGACTGGTCCCACTTTTGTGTGACTGAATTGGGAAGACAGTGTCCATTCTAAATATCTGAGGCTGATGGAAAAACTTGATAGAGTGGTAGATGGCTGGGTGTGTAGAACCGTATGGGCTTCTTTTTTGGGAGGAGGGGACATCTTCTAGAAGGGAAAGCTGGAAAAGAGCTGGAGAAAGAAAAGTAAACATATTCCCAGGTGACACTGCCCTTTTCAAATGATGCAGGATGACTCTGTGCCAAGAAGTCCAAGGGAAGTTGATTTCCTTTCCTCCTTCCTTTCACCAAAAACGACCCTCAGAAATAGGATTTGAGTACACAATGGGTTAAACAGGCATTGAAATTTTGGTTTGAAGACTTAATCACCACATGGGATATTGCTCCCTTGAGAACTATGTTTAATTCCTGAATAATGGACTGAGACATGATGCTCTTCAAAGTGACCAATGGCTGACTTCTCTAGTAGCCTCACAATGAAACAGTACACATTCAAGTCATGATGGTTTCAGTTAGGATTATATATAGATTCCTGACCTAACTTGGCTTCTTGTGGTTTTGTGGCAGTAAACTCAGAGTATGCTGTTTCTTAAACAATTTCTAAGTTGGCTTTGAAGAAAAGCTGTCTGCTATCCTAACATCATAAGTACATTGTGGAAAACAAGTTTAAACAATGCATCTATAAAGAACTTACAAAGTGGGTTAACTTAAGCTACTTTCTTCTCAGTGTGATCTGTTCTGAGAAGCCCATAATATTTTTTCTGGAGAACATATCCCTGTCTTTCCTAAGCCCTCTGGCTGTAATACTACCATTTCTAGTTGTGTTCCTATGTGAGCAGTGTGTGTGGTGGACTCTCAAGGGGTGTGGGAGGAAAAAATGAACTCACTCCTCAATATGTCACACTCTACAATGCCTGTCTTCTTCTGAACTCCTAACTCAGAGATGATGCATGTCCATTAAAAAATTATGCAGCAAAGTCTTGCCACTATATTCAGGGACATAGAAAATAAGAACGATAACAACTTCTGAGTGATAGAATGATTTTAATTATTTTCTTATTATTTCACATATATATATATGTATATGCATGTGTATGTATGTTTATGCATGTGTGCATATCTTCATACCTGTGTATATTCATGCATTAATGCATTTAGATATATGTGTGCATGGATGTGTTTTTCTGTATGTATCTAAGCATATATACTTATTCCAAAAAAAATCAAAACCAATGCTGTAAAAAATTTTAATTAAATTACATTGCAGTATTTAGATTATTTATTTATTAGTATTTATATGATATTTAATTGGTTTGGTAGCCATTAAGCATTATTCCACCATTATAAATGAGCACACAGAGATCACATGGATTTTAACAAGCCTTGGCCTGGACTGAATTGTACAATCTTGGCCCACCTAGGCTAGCTCTTAATTCTACTACCCAAATATGACCCCATATATACATAAGTCCCCTTGGACTGCCTTTTCCACACTATGCCGATGTTCCTGGCCATGTGGAATGAGGTTCCTTTTTCTAACTCATGGTGTGCGTCCTCTTTCCTGCTGCTCCTGGCTGGAATGCCTTCTTCCTGCTGCTGGCAATTAATCTTCTGTCTAATGAGCAGGCTTCCTGTTCTAATTCCAGAAAGTCCTACCTTTCTCTGTCTTTGCCCAATTTCAGGCCTCAGCATTTATTTTAACCAATCAGAGGCGATGTAAGTAACAGATAGCAAGTAGGACCAATTAATTAACATGTAGAATGTTTAACACTACGCCAACACAATGCTTTATTTTTAATAACATAATTTTAAGGAGTGAATCCCAGGGAAGAGAAAGAAGAAAGGAGTGAAGTGAAGTGGAGAGGGAGAGAAAGTAGACACAGGGTTCCAAGATTGTTGCCCTTTATGATAAGAGTCATCACTACAGTTTCTCAACAGTCTCTTCAGATGAGAAGTAGAAAAAGATTTAAGTAGCTTCCATAGCTTGTTGATAAAAAACCCACTGCACAGTGTACTTATACCCTCTACTCCTCAGCTACAGATCTGGACTAGTACAGGAAAGAAGTTGGGTCCTGGCAGGGCCTGGGTGGAGAAGAATGAACCTACGGTGTTATAAGGGAGACAGGGGCAGGTTCTGGGTAAGGATGTTAAACTCCTAAGGGGTTTGAGTGAGACATAAGCACACACAGAACAAAACAGTTCCTGGAAGGAAGGTTCTTTAAACCATTTCTGCTGCCACTTGGGCAGAGTTTCCCTTGGAAAGGGAGGCTATTTTTTGATTCTCGTATTGCAGAGATCTATCCTGAAGCCAAAAGTGATGAAGATAATTAGTTGTATAGAGCTGATCAAATCTCAACTTGTAATGAACACTCTGGGAAGTTGCAGGCTTTCTGTGACTCAGAATTTCATGTAAAATACAAGGGGTTGGGGGCAAGAATGATATAGAGAAGAGGATGGAGAGAGTGCTTAGTGATGAAACATGCTTGCTGCTTTTCCAGAAGACTTGAGTTTGGTTCCTGGCATTCCCACAGAGCAGTGGTTTTCAATTTCCTGTGATTCCAACTCCACACATGTGATATACACTCATATAGACCCATACAAATAAAGAAAAATTAAAATTTAAAACAACAGCAACAATGACAAAAAGACAATGAGACAGAGAAGACAAGCTAATAATATAGAGGGAAATGTCTCCCAACAGGCAGGCAAAAGAGTTATGGTGTGGGTAAGCTTAGAACCACAATTTATAGAAAGTCTGTGTATTCATCAGGATTCTCTAAAAGGATACATGATTGGTGTGTGTGTGTGTGTGTGTGTGTGTGTGTCTGTGTGTCTGTCTGTCTGTGTGTGTGTCTGTATGTGTGTGTGTCTGTCTGTGTGTCTGTCTGTATGTGTGTGTGTGTGTCTGTGTGTGTGTGTGTGTGTGTGTGTGTGTGTGTGTGTGTATGCATATGTGCAAGAGTACTGGTGTTAAGCCCATGCTAAAAGACCAGAAATACGGAGTGAGGTATCTGTAGATGACGGATGCAGAGACAGACACACTCAGGAAGGAAAGGGAATTGCCTGTATTTGCTGACTGTATTCTTCTTCCTCCAACTCCTTTCCATTTGGGACCCCAGTTCATTTGATGGTGATGTCCCCACTCAGGGAAGTTCTTTATCTCCTCTCCCCAGATACTATCCTGTCATTCCCACTCCTAGAATTGTTCTTACACAAATACTCAAAGCTATGCCTCAACAAGCCTTAGAGCACCAGGAAGATAGTTTAAGGTTGAGCCAGGAGAGAAGCAGAGTCCTGTGTTTGACAGGTGCACAGCCAAGGACTTTTTGGTTTGAATTGGATATAACAATTTAGAAATCAATCAATGTTGAAAAAAGAAAAGTGAAAATTGAGGTAGGATGCCTTTCAGGTCTGATGCCTATTGTTAGCAGCTAGAGTGGGGCACAGAATCCTGTTATGGAAACATAGTTGGTATACTAGCAATTAAAGACCAATATGGCCACTGTGGATGAAGAATGCTATTACATAGTATAATCTTGGGGCTTGGGACCTATGTCAGTGGTAGTTCATTTGTCAGGCATGAGCAAGGCTACAGGTTTGATTCTAACCATTGTGTGAGCAGGCATGTCACTACCACCTCCACCACCACCGCTACCAAAATAACTAAAGAGGGCTAAACAGATGATTCACTTGGTAAAGTAAGTGCCTTCCAGCATGAGGACCAGAACCCATGCAAACAGCTGGAAGAGGTTGTGTGAGTTTGTAATCTCAGTCATCATGAGAAGGAAGGTGGAGACAGGAGAGTTCCAGGAGTATACTGGACAGCTACAATAGCCCACTTGGCAAAGTCGAAGATTGATGAAAGGCCCTGCTTCAAACAAAAAAATGGAAGGTAGAAGATGCCTGAAGAATGACACCATAGGTCTGACCTACACACACACACACACACACACACACACACGCGCGCGCGCACACACACAGATACCTCTTTCTACGAACACTCACATACACATGCAACACAAACCCATGAAGAATACCACATGGTTCCAAAATGTGATCTCAACAACCTTACTCCACCTCTTTTTAGCTCTGATGCATGAGCTCTTTGCTCATACTGGTGTCCTGGGACTTTGAGGAGAATTGGCAATGGCTCTCAGTGAAGGGAATTTTTCACTAAGCTTGAGGCCCTGGGATTAGAGGAAGCAGGGGGTGGGGAGGGGCAATAATGACAAACACTTTTGTATCTTGCTAAACCTGGTATTCTCAATCTGACAATGAAAGGATGAATATTAAATGTAGAAATAAGTGATGAGGCAAAAATCCTGATGATATGAGGACATGAAGAGATCAAGTAGGTGTCTAACAGCATTGAAGAACCATCATTTGGCATCTGTATTTGTAGAGGTCTATGTTGTTTTTCAAGGCTTATAACTTGGCTATGAACATATATTTGTGGTGTTTAAACCCAAGCCTGAGAACAAATTTCATTTTTTTTTAATACAAAAAACATCATTCCCAAACTCATTTTGGCACGATTTTAGGGCTTGATGAATTGTTTCAGAGATGTTTATTGCTTTTAAACCTCTGTTTTATGGCCAAGCTTGCAGGATGTAAACTGCTTTGAATTTTGTTACAATGGTGAGTGATTAGGCTGTGACATGGCTTTAAAACAGAAGACAACAAAGAGATTTAACTGGATTAAGAGCAAATGGTGCTTTTTTATGTAGTTATGCTGCTTCTAGGAATTAAAATATGCCTCCCCTGGATGTGTTTTTCCACTGCATATTATAATCAGCAAGAACATGGCGGTGTTCTTTAGAAGAGAGACTGACATTTTGTTCTGTGTCAACTGCAATGTTGAGTGTCTCAGATGCTTTTCAGCTGGGACTGCCAAGTTCTGTACAAGTTTCTAAGTCAGTGCTTGGTGCTGTGTTTGGTCATTGATTGAATGGTAGGTAGAAAGTTTGATGTTCTTGAAGTTGGTTCAGTTTCCTATGACAAACAAAGATAAATGGCTCAGAACATGTGGGTGCTTCCTGAGCCAAGAGCCTTTTAAAATGTCCAAGTCATTGCCAAGTATCAATTGCATTCAAAAGTGAAGTTCATCAACTTGATTTCTCCTCCTGGGTTTTAGAAGTCCTGATTGCTAGTTCTGCAAGTTAAATGAGGTAAATTAAGTAAATGAAGGTGAGCTATTAACAAGTACCTGAGATTTCACAGAACAGAAGGGCATGAAAGCAGTTAGCCTGCAGTGAAGACTGTAATGGGGAAGTAGTGACCCATAGGAAATCCACACTGCATCCCCATTCAAGCTCCTGCCTACTGCCCATACTGAGCCTTTATTGTTCTCTTTCCACTAAGACCCATTTTTATACTCCTTCATCTCCATGGTCCAAAATGACCATTCCTAACTGTCTCACTTACGTGTTTTGGTTGTTGCCATCACCTCTGTACATCTGTATTAGTAATCAATTACTACCAATTTTTTCTTTTGGTTTCTGTGTTATTTTTATGGCACCCAAGTAACTACTGACAAATACAATACTATTTAGATTTCCTTTTAAATTTCTTCTAATAGTTTTATGGTTTTAGTTCTTACTCAAATATTTGAACCATCATCTTCCATAGGTCAACCTTAAGATCCTAAAACCACTGCATTAAATGAGGTGGACTTTACTCCTTTGGTTAAGGGTACATACACCATTTTTATTCTAAGACATAGAGAAGAAAGCATTGCCAACACTTCTATCTCCTAAGACACTTGAGAACCCCTAAGACATACAAACATTAACAGGCATTTAATTTTCCAATCATTTCACAAGGCATCTCAGACTTTATGGTGTAACCGAACTTTTTAAAATTATTCAACACTTATTTATTAGTACAATATTTACTTATACAAATATAAACACTTTCTTAACTACTATCCCTATAAATTCCTACAACCACTAAACCTATTGATAACTATTACAACTATTTTCCTAACCTTTTTTTTTTTTAGAAAGATACAGTCTCTGGGGCAGGTCCTCAGTCATCAGGAACACAGTCTCTGTGGTAGACCCTTTAATGCACTTAGCAGTCTTTTTTCTGGAATATCTCAGATGTACATCCGTCAGGGTAAATTGGCTGTGGTGACTTCACCTTAAATAGGGCTTGAGGCTTTCTTCTCTCTGGGAGACCCCAGCCGTCTGTAGGCCAACTTATTTCCTTCGTATCAGCAACTCTGCCGCTCTGCCTCAGTCCTTAAAGCCAGCCACAGTTTTGTTCAGGCCACTGTTGGGACAGGTCAAACCCCTCCAGGCAAAAGCTGAGCCACAGTGTTTAGTCCTTGGCCTTTTCCTGTCTTGCTGAGGCTTTCTCTGTTCACCAGCTTCTTTCTGCCTCAGGGAGATCCAGCCATCAGTTCACAAGCACTTTCTTCAGCAGGACTTGCTAGCATCGGAGCTCTCTAGCATGGGGGGCCTCTAGGATGGGGCTCCATCCACTGTCCTTAAATAGGATCTCTCCTTGTTCCACCTGTTTCAGCTTAATTTGGGCTCTGCCCACTTAGCAGCTGAAAACAATGCCAGGCCAAATACATTGTTTCTTAGTCCATTAAGTCTTTCCTGGTTTTCCTTGCTTCACCCTTGTTTTTCAGTCCATTAAGTCTCCTGTTTGTTTCCTGTTTTCACCTGACTTCATCCTTGTTTTTCCACAAGCTGGTAAGCTAATTGCTCACAGCCAAGTTGATCTTCATGCCCCGAATTAAGAGACTGTATCAGAAACCCCTAAATATTTTCTAAATCTAATTTAATTAATCTAACTCCCTACATTATGGCGGGTCATTACATTATTACAGAAAACCTGAACTCCAGCATATTGTAATAAGTACACTTAAAAACTTTGGAAAAGCTTATTAACATGTATGGTTTATGTGAACTGATTTATCACTGTGTTTGATGAAATCAGTTCGCCATGATAGCAACAATGTTCTGATACTTGGTAAATGTTTGCAATCTTGGCTCGTGGTCCATTCCATTTGTCTTTGTTTGGGTGATTCCTGGTTTGTTTCACTATGCAAATCTTTTCCTGTGCATCATAGGTATTTATCACACACCTGATCTTTTCATACTAAACAGCGAGCAAAAGAAAACATTTTCCCATAAAGCAGGGCATTAATCAGGATAGTCCTTGTATGAAGAAAGCATCCCTCTCTGGCACCTGTGGCTCTGTTGCTGTGGGAGTCAGTGGAAATCACACAGGTGAGTGAGAGGATGAATTATATAAAATTGCTGGCTTTTACAATGTAATTGAAGCCCTGGGAAACCAATTCAGGGCATTCCAGCATCAGTCAGAAAATTGGGAAAGACCCCAGAATGGCTTTATGGTTCTGTGCCTCCAGTGATTCAGCCAGGGGTAGAGTAATTTGTGGCTCCTCAGCCCAGGGTAAGCTGTTTTCCAGGCTTGGCTGAGGCTGACAGAGCAAGGTATGACATTTCCTTTCTCAACATCCAGTACTGTGGTATGTGACAATGTCCAACAGTTGAAAGCTGCCTGTGCCATTGCAGCCCATTCAGCTGCGGTCCACAAATCATATTCTTACAGTATTAAGTAGACAGAACAGGCTCACTTGTTATAGAAATAGACCCAAACATGACAGTTTCAAACAAGAGTAATCTTTTTTTTTTTTTAAATGAGTTTGGACACATCTCAAATCAAAATATCTCTTAGCTTTCAGGCTATTTTCCTGAAAACCTAGAGGCCACTTTGTCCTGACATAAAGCAGTAGAAGTGAGTACTCTTCAGAGTGAGGTAGACTTCTTCCTGGAATATGGGAAAGTGATTTCAACCTACATATGCCAAGAGAACTTGGCAGTAAGTGTCAGAGAATCAATGTGTCCATATATTTCTGGCATGCCATTCTCTCTCAATCTAAGTTTGCAGCTTTGGCTGGCCCAGAACTTCCTTGGCTGACTCATTCTTCTGCCTTGACTTCTGAAATACTGGGTTACAGGGCAGTACCAGTATGCTAAACTCAACTCAGTTTTCAATTACATTTACATCATCAATAACTTTATTTGTGTATACCTCCTCTGCTTTTGAAATAGCAATCATTAGACTTTTCAACCTCAATAGCCCATTAAAAATTCAGGCTACAATATTTCCACAGATAATTCATTATTTATGGTGAATTCACACTATTGACAACCGTGTGATGATGTTGTATAGTAGTGAAATAGTAGGGTTAAGGTGTCCCATCCATTATAAAATTCCAGTTTATGGTGTTAGCCAATGCCTTTAACTCCAGCAGAGACAGGAGGATCACTCTAGAGTTAGTTGTCTTATAAATTCTAGAGTTACAAGGAACAGGGTGGTGATGGTGCACACCCTTAATCCCAACATTTCAGAAGGATACACCCTTAATCCCAACACACTAGAGACAGAAACCAGCAGATCTCAGAGCTCAAGGTCAGACTGACACAAAACAAGCTCTAAATAGAGAAAAAACTTCAATCCAGGGGTGGTGGAGCTTGTCTTTAATCCTATCAGTTGGGAACCACATGTCTTTGATTCCAATACTTAGAATGCAGAGACAGGCACATAGGATTTGGAAGGATTTAAGTTTAAAAGCTACTTACAAAAGGCATGTTGAAATTCAAACAATTATCCTTTGAGATCTCAAAATATATATTTAAAGGTTTGTTTAGCTCCAAAATATCAAAATAATTTCTTTTTAATCCGAATTGAAAGATAATACTTTTTTTTATTGTCAAAAAGCCAAATTTGATCCAGGAAAAATATTACCTGACCCCCCCCCCAAAAAAAAAAGGTATTGTCCCAGAGTTAGGATTAGGGCAGGGACCTGTTCTTATCTTTCCAGGATATTTAAAGCATCCATCCAAGGAATCCAGGAACAAATGGACAACAGAAACCTCAGAAGAACACAGATCAGACACCAAAGAAGATAAGTAGCCCAGACGATCCAGCCTTGCAGACTTCCTCAATAGCTGTTTCCCCAAAAATCTACAACCACAACAACTCAAAATCGCTAAGATTGTTCAGCTCCACAGACTGCTCCAGCCAGAACTTCAGTAAAGCCCTGAAGATCAGCTTCTGTCTACTAACTTCTTAGGACATTTAAATAGCTGAGCACAAAAGGACTGAACATCCAATGATTCTATTAACATTTTTAACCATTTTTCCATTCTTATTTTGGCCCCAAACAGGTTTACTACATCCCAAATCAGCAGGAAGTCATTTTAAGAGAGCAACATCCCATCTTCAGAAGGTGGGGTGGGTGGTTTTAATTTGAGGGATGATTCTCCAAATCACCCAAGAGTCATTTCATCATAAAAAAAAATCTGTGTTTTGACTTGAGTATGAAATGTTTTATACAAGTTCTTATGTCAGAGGTAGTATTTTAGAAGGTTCTAGAACCTGTGGCAGGAAGTGTAGCTAGAGTAAATTAGTCATTTGAGATGTGCTCTTAAGTGGTATATATTATTTAGTCCTCTTTCCTTGGTCTCTATCTCCTGTCCACCATGTGGTGAGCAGCTTCTGCCTCATGTTCTTGGTTCCATGATTTTCAGCTTCACCACAGGCACAGAAGAAGCAGAAGTGCAGACTCAACACTGAAGCCTCTGGAACTGAGCCTTCTAAGTTGTTCTGTCAGGCGTTTGCCACAATAGTGGCAATTCTGACCAATACATACTAACACAGCCTAAGTTACACTGAAGAATAGTCAAGGCAGAGGTTTGATCAAGGATGAAGCATGGTGGTCAAGGGTGATTTTCTGATGGTTGAGAGGTAGGCCATATGACCACAGCATTAAAAGATCTGTCTTGTAGGTGATAGATCCATGAATAGCAAGAACGGTGCTGAGCCTGCTTCAGTCATGCTTCCTCCAAGCTTGCCTGCTGTTATGGTCAATAGGAGAATACCTGCCAAGTATCTTCATCTTTATCTCCAATTTTACAACATATATCATCATCAGTGAGGCCAACTGGCAATCCAAGTCCAGTCAAGATAGTCTAGATCAGAATATTCCAGCCTATTCAGACAGGAGGAGTAGTAAATCATCATGGCTCTAGGCTACCATATTTGGGGTAGCTTTTACTCAAAGGTAATTGATATAGTATCTCTCTCTCTCTCTCTCTCTCTCTCTCTCTCTCTCTTTCTCTCTGTCTCTCTTTTCCTCCCTATCTCACCCTCTTTCTCTTTCTCCTTCTGTCTCCCTCTCCAAATCCAGACAAGTTGATGTTTTCAATTTGGATAGATAAAAATAAGCCAAATAGAAGAGTTAGGACTTAAATTTTTAAAAAGTTCCTTTTTGTTATGGATGCCACTTGGAAACACATCTATAGAGATGGGTAAGTCTTAGAAACAAAATAACTCCTGGATCTGTGGATGTTACATGAATATAAACTACCCTTGTCACAGCTAGAATTTAATTGCCCAGAGGCCTAACTGAGCTATGGAATGCTAATCTAAGAACTAATGAGGGAACCTGTGTCCATGACTGATGTGATCACTTGGAGGAGATGCGTGTTGGTACCAGGCCTGGGCCTCTGTGTTCATCATCTGCCCACAGGAACTGCACCCCAGAGAAGTTTCTAAGTCCCATCTGAAGAATAAAAATACAGAGACAACTTTCTCCTGTAGACTGGGATTTAAGTAGCTTCAGCCAATGGTGACAGTATTCACAGCAAGATGGCCAATGGGAAGAATGTACTTTGGGTCACAGCTTGAGCCTGAAGGTGTGGATTTGAATTTTTTTAGAAAGGGAAGAAAGTGAATGGAAAAAAAAAAGAAATAAATAAATTAAAAGGAAAGGAAAGGACAAGACTGTTCCTAGGTATGGCAAAGGAGAAAGTTTATTGTAGATGACAGGTAAAGCATAGCTAGAGCCACACATCTTGGAGAGTCCAGAGTGGACATGACACCAAGTCATATGACTAGATGGGGAGGTGAAGGGAGTGGGTAGAGAGGGGAGACAGGTGCATCAGCCAGGAGGCCAAAGGTACAGAAAGGGGCAGGCAACCAAAATGTCTGCATTATATAGGGAAGAGCCTCTGGGGAAAGGTCAGCCCAGTGCCTGGGCTGGAGAGTTGGGGGAGGGAAGTAAGGGCAGAGTATGCCAACCATACCATGTAACAGGTAGGGACTGAGGGATGCTGGGAGAACCTGGCAGCCACGTCCACTTTGCTATGCTAAATAGGTACCTCAGCCATTTGTCCAGGGTTTGAAAGTTAATAGGAAGAATGTGCAGGTTCCCTACTAAGCACAAAGGAAGAAACAAACAAAAGTAGGGGGCTTTGTAAGGAGGACATGAGCACTTGATAAATAAGGATTGAAGTGATAAAAAATTCTTAAGATGAAGTTCTCTGAAGACAAACTCCATTTCTTACTATAGTACTCCATACAGATCCAGGATAAACAAAGAATGAAGAGGAACCAAGAAAACGCGTGGAGGATGCGTAATCTCAGAAGGCATAGTGCAGGAAGAGCCTCAGTGCTCATGAAATAACAGCAGGTTCTTATCGTGTCTGCCATGGCTGGTGCTATGCTCCGCCTCTCTAAAGGACCATTTCCCTTCATACCCTTACTAATCGTATGGAGAAGATATTATGCTACTCGAATATATAAGTGAGGAAGCTGAGCAAGCAGAGTCCTAGGACCATTCTCATGATAACTGTAGCAAATCTGGGGTTTTATGTGATAAGTCATATTGCAGACTGCTCATTACTCTACCTTCCAAGATGGGAGTTGTCAATTATGCTAAAACCAGCAGATATCACTTGGAGAAAAGGAACATGAAAGAGACAATTAAGTCTGGTCAGGAAAGATTATTAGCTGTAACCGGGAGGAAGGCCGGGCAGCTTGAGTGGCAGAACTTTAGAAGGAGCGAAAATCAGGTCATGATAAATTAGCAGGCAGGAGAGACTGGTGAGTTTAAGCTGCAAGTTCAGAACTGAGGGAGGTAGGAATTCTAGGACTTTGATGGACATTGGACAGAACAGGGGTATTTCATAAAGCTTTGGTTGTTTATTAGTCTTTGGCTGATGCACTTTGAACAGTCTACAAGGAAAATGGGCTCAATGGGGAAGATGGAAACAAATGACAGCAGGGTAAGCTAGGAAACTGTGGGAAGGAGGCAGAGCTTGCAAATGCCATCCCTCGAAGTGAACTCGGGAGCTGCTGAAGATGTTATCTGGCACAGATTAGCAGCAAGGCTCCACAAAGAACACAGAGCACTCAAGACCTGAGTCTGCTTTGTTGTACGATTACAGCAGAGGTCATCACAGGTTAGAAGTAGAGATTAAAAGGAAGGGGCTAGTCTTGTCCTGTTCCAATCTCACTCTCTCCTAGACTTGCAAATCCTCAGATACAATGACTCAGGTCTCAGGGGTTTGTCAGTGCTACACTCTGTACTTCCTTTGTCTGCCTTCCCCAAATTTCATCAAGGCTGACCCCATTTAGTTTAAGCGTCTCTTCATCTCTTCTCAAAAGGTTCCTCCAGCTATCATCCCTAAAAGTCATACCTTCTTACAAAGTTGTATATCTTCCCAAAGGTTTAGCCCCATCTATCATACACTTATTTTTCAGTCACTCACCATGAAAGTGGAGATTTACTGTTTTCAGTGTCCTATCTGTGGAAAGTAGAGAAATGCATGGTACACAGTGATGGTCAGAGAGTGTTGGCCAAACATATCTTCAAAATCCAGAGACGTGGTATGCAACATGTGAGGGAGGTGGGGACATATTGTAATTTTCAGACTACGAAACCCAAACAATATCCCTCAAAGCTTTATCCTCTCCAGTGTGCGCTCATTGGTTATAAGATCAATAATGCTGGAAAGTGTTTAGGGCAGTTTTGTTACAGAAGACATAGGAGAGTTGTGTAAGTAAGAAGGTAAGATTAGAATTTCAGAGATGACCACTTGATGCTTCTGAGGCAACTGGAGAAGTTAAAAGTTGGAAGTTGAGAGAAAATGGTTCCTGGGAACAAAAGGCAACCCCCTTGGAACAGATGAGAGGCAGACAGGAGTCCTTCCTTTAAAAAGTCAGCATTCCAGTGACTACCTGGACAGTTCCCATTTTCTCTCCATACATTCCAGCATCAGTCTTCAGTCTTTCTTAGTATTGGAAGCTGCAGGCCCTGCACTTCCTATACAATCAGATATATTTATCCTTCTCAGCTCTCTGAGGTGGTTGAAGAATAGACAGCTTGAGTCTCATAGCTAAATTTTGAGTTGTTTAGGAATCAAGAGGGCGTTCTAGATCTAAGAAGATGGTTATAATAGTGATGCAAGTTAGTATGAAAACTAAGACAGTTATAGAACTTTAAACTCATGGAGATGGTTAGAAGGTAGAAGGTTAAAGTCAGGGGCCAAATATGTATGAACTGGACATTGGGAAGGTATACTGGGCCATTTAACTCTCATAAATGTGGCATATTTAATTCTGCTGTTTTGTATAGAATTTACTGTTATAAGAGAAAGAACCATTTGTTGGAATGAAAAGAGAAGCTGTTGGGGGGGGGAAGAGGGTGGAAGGGTGGGACAGGAAGGGGGAATAGGGAAGGGTTTGCGACTGAGATGTAACTTGAAAAAAAAATAAAGTACTAATTAAAAAAAAAAGTCAGCATTCACTAGTGTTATGTTTCAGTTGGAACCTAAAATGTCCTCCCAGGTTCCTGTTAAATGCTGGTTCTCAGCTGGTGGTGCTCACTAGAGAGATTTTGGAAGACTGAGGAGGTGGAGCCTGGTTGGAAGAAGCAGGTCATTGGAGGTGGTCCTTGGAGGTGAATGATCCCTGGCCTGCTTCCTGTTACTCCCTGTATTCTCTCTACTATAATTGCAAATGCTTGGGCCTACCACCTGTCTCGCCACAATGGCATATATTTTTAAATTGTGTGTAACAAGTGATACAAAGGAATTTAAATGGCCATCTTTCTCTGAATGAACTCTTTCTCATTCCATGAAAATGTTTAACAGAGTAAAGAAATAACAGAAAACCTCTGGGGGAATGGTGACATGCCTGCAATCCCAGTACAGCAGGACAGCTCTAAGTTTGAGGACAAACTGGGCCATATAGATATTTTTAGATCACTTCGAAATGGTACCTAGGGAGATTGTGTAACAAGGCAAGACAACAACAGCAACAACAAACAGTCACATTGATTGTAAATAAAAACCAGTCAACTGATTTTAAGCTTTTGGGTCACAGCCTGTGCCCATACCAGGTCTGGCTACCCATCCTCAATGAGCTAATGTAAAGAGCCAAATTAAAAGTGGAAAGCAGAAAAAGGAGACTTATACAATGTGGTCTTACTGGAAAGAGGGACAAATCGCCTCAGAGAATCCCCCCAAGTCCACATTGGGTAATCTGAAGTGAGATCAAAGTTTAAATAGAGGGCCAAGGAAATGCACATCTAAGCAGGCACAGTCCTGTTATGGTCCTGCCCACTACTGACCCTTCCTTGTTTGGGTTTTCATCTCATCTTGTAAAATGGTCTGACAAGTTGTTATAACTGTGTGAAATCCCTTTCTATAAGATACGTTCCTCCTCTGATTGGTACTGTTTTCTTCTCCCAACGTGGGATTCCTGGGGGAAATTCCCGTTTCCTTGAATTGCATTGTTTTAATAGTCTTACAGTAAGTAATATTGAGAAAGACAAGTTTTTTCTTTTTAGAATATTCTCATTTTATTTTTATGATCTATGGCACTGATAAAACTGAACTTCAAATAACATCTAAGAATCAGTTCTCACCTTGTTGCCTGATAAAGAATAGTTGACCATCGCTTCCCATTTTATCCCTCTTACTCTGGATGTGTAGGGTATGTAGCAAGATACAAAGCCCCAAAATCTCCATTATGCTAAGAATATTGGTTTGTTATGTGCATACCAGTTCTAGATAATACTAATACAGAGACTGTCTCACCCTCACTACTCTCACTAAAGACTCCACTATGGCTGAGGAAACTGGAGGCAAGTGTGCTATGTTCTTACCTAAAATGCCCAAGGAGACACTCTATAGTCTTCTATGTACTGGTTGTAATTATAGCCAAATTACAGACAGTCTAGGGGGAAATGGAGCTGGGCAGAATATCTATAATCAGAAGAACTACCTGTAAATCCCTTGGACATTGTTGCCTACTTACAATATGGGATATGTCTTCTAACTTCTCTGGGCTTTGCGATTACCTTTAGAACAGAAATATCAGCAATATGCCATTCTTAACACAGGTAAACCAGGACCTGTTGAGATGGCTCAGTGGGTACAAGGCTTGTTATACAAGTATGAAGGCCTGAGTTCAGATCCCCAGGACCTGTGTCAAAGAAAACAAAACAAAAACAAAACAAAACAGACAAACAAACAAAACCCAGATGTGGCAGTGTGTGCCTTTAATCCCAGTGCTGGGGAGATGGAGACATTAAGATTCTTGTAACATGCTGGCCAGCCAGCCTGGCCAACTGGTGAGCCCATGTTTGGTGAAGGCTGTCTCAAAAAATAAGATGGAGAGTGATTGAGGGAGACTCTATATTTTTACCCCTGTCATTAACATTCATCTGCACAAACTTTCAGAAAACACAAGTGAAAATTTTTTATATACAGGAATCAGGTGCTAGAGGGGAAAAAAAGTCAAGCCAACCACTAAATAACTTTTGGGAAAACATGTAGTCTTCATAATCCTCAGTTTTTAATTTCATAAGATGAAACCCAGAATTCAGTGGGAATCTTGATGTCTAACATTATTGAGTAGCTGGGTTATTAATTAAAAAAGTGTGTATCTATAGTCCCTGTTGTAGAGAAGTAAAAACAGGAGTGTCCACCATTAGAGTAAAAAACTATATAATATACTTGATAGCTTGGAGCATATCTTTTATCAAAAGATTGACTTTTATTTGTGAGTGTGTGTGTGTGAATGTGTGAATGTGTGTATGTCTCTCTCTGTGTGTGTGTGTGTGTGTGTGTGTGTGTGTGTGTGTGTGTGTGTGTGTGT
>CAJQZJ010031840.1:625408-652470 GCA_907164525.1 Lophiomys imhausi
TGTGTGTGTGTGTGTGTGTGTGTGTGTGTGTGTGTGTGTGTGTGTGTATACCACTTATGTGTTGGTACTCAGAGACCCAAAGGAGGTAGCAAATCCTCGGGAGCTGAAACTATAGCCAAGTGTGAATCTCCATAGAAGCTGGAAACCAAACTCAGATCCTCTGGAAGAGCAGGGTGCATTGTTAGTTGCTCAGCCATCTCTCCTGCTCCTTAGAATCTTTTCTTAAAAATATAAAAGTCCACTTTCTACCAGATAGTTTTACACAGAGTTCATGCTTTTTGTTGGAAATGGGTCCTGTGGTTGGAGTCTGCCTTTCTTATAAAGGCCGCACTGACAGGATTGCCAAGGAGATCCTGCTTTTGTCTCAGATAGGATGGCATGATGGGAGCTTGACTATAGAACTTTATCCCCTGCTCTTTATCACCTTCCCAATTATTCCCACTTGTGTTCTTACAGTTGGCTGGGCCATGACTAATTTGATTACAGCTGTTTTGCTTTTTTTTTTTTTTAATTTAAGTGACTTTTCTTCCAGATCATTCTACTTAGTTTTCACTGAAACTAACAATTTTCTTTCCTTTTAACTCTAGGTCATTGATATGTTAATTGCCACTCCATTAAATTGCCTAATTACAATTGCAACCAGTTTGTAAACTGGTGTTTCCTAAGCAAAGAACTCAAATCCAAATCCGGAGAATAAAAGCCAGTGAACATCTAGAATGGTAATTTCCTTCTGGCTGCAGATTCAGAACTACTTAGAATTGATCAGGTCCATACACCTCAGTGTAGGCACAGAAAGTCTCTAGTGGAACTCAGAAAGTGGTCACGAGCATTAATGGAAAAATGAAGGCTAGTCAAAGAGCTTTTGGATGATTCTTCTCCACGTGATTCAGTATTATGCCTTTCAGTATTATGGCTACCATGTACGGAGGTCATTTAGATAATGAGGCAATCAAGGCTGCGATTTAAAAGTTTAAGTTCTTTTATACCTTGCACCTATTGCTTTACAATTGCTCCTTCTCGTGGCACTCTCTGGGCAGTAGCTATTTACTCCCTGTACTTCAGGGACTTATTGTTCTATTTGATTCCATGACCTTGACAATGCATAACTTTCATTTCAGTCTAAACTGGGTAGGGCAAGGCTAACATTAGGTTTCCAGTGCAAAGTGCTAGGCAGGTTGCCCTTTAAAAAGGCTAGCTGCAGTTGGAGCTCCACATGATTTAGCTTCAGGCCTGGAGAGGTATTTATAGCTGATCTCAATATTCTGTGATATGTTACAGTAGAACTCTCGAAAAGTAAAATAGGAGAAACTTTCTTTCTTTCTCTCTCTCTCTCTCTCTCTCTCTCTCTCTCTCTCTCTCTCTGTATGTGTGTGTGTGTGTGTGTGTGTGTGTGTTGGGTGTGCAAAGATAACATTGGGAAGCAGTTGTGCTCTTCATTTTTAAGTTGCATTTATTTAAAAATAATTTTTGATGCTGGCACAGCAAAAGGAAGAGAAGGTGAGACAGGCAAGAGTGCTACTTCTGGTGAGTCTGCCTTTTCTTTCCCTGGCTCAGCAAGATATGGATGGTGAACATTCCTGAATTCACTCTTCTATTCTGCCAGGGAAATTCCTCTCTGATTGTTTGTCTGGAGAGAGGGAAGAAATACTGCGAGCAAGCCCCATTCAGCTGCTCATCACTTTAGTTGGTGCTTAGACAAAGGATAAAGTATTGTTTCACCAGCCAAGTGAATTGTATTAGAGAAGTTGACGTTATGAGGATGAAGATCTCTGTCTTTTGAAGACACTATTATGTAGTCATTCATTTTCGAGTTATGGATTTGCTGACTACTTTTGTAAAAGGTCTAGACACTCTGCAAAGGGCCCAGTTGTGAAGGATCACTACAATTGTTCACCAAAGCCAGCGGTGATCAATTATATAGCCATGGGGTGGCCAGGGTCTTCTTTCTGCTTCAAAGCTATCAAACGATTGGGAGGAGAGTTCAGAGAAGACAACTGCATCTTTAAAGATAGAATCATTTCAACCGAGAGCTTCTTGAGATGTGTTGTGCATAAACAAAGAGAGTGAGCTTCTGACAAATGTGTGGTCTCCATGTGTCAGAGGGGGCTAAGTCTTCTCCACCCTGGGCATAAGGAAGTCCTCAATTCAAGAGACCTCAATTATTTTCCTGAATAAGCTGTAAGATGGGTGAGTGGAGGGAAGAAAACAAAGGAATTAGGGAATCTAGGCTTCACACATAAACTTTGTTTCTGACATTAGTTGCATGAATGTTGGTTGGGTTTAATCTATGGAGTTCACTCTCTCCACACCCCTCAATGTTTCTAAAGTAAATGTGTAGGTCAAAGGATAGACTCTGAAGCAAGCACACACTACTTCTCAAAATGTATGATATTTAAAGCACACACAGTAACAAAATACCTAGTTTGTAAAAGATGATACCTTTTGACTAAGATTGTAGAACCTTTTAAGTAACTTATAGCTTCAGGGAGAGGGGCCTATCATGTCTTGGCCCATGTTTGTTCCTTTGCTTTTATTTTTTGGCATGATTCATAATTCTTAGGGACTAGATCATTAAAAAGAGACTATTTTAATAATGAAATCAAGAAAAAAATCTGAAAATACCTAGAAAGAAATACTATTTTCTGAATTGCATGTAAGTACAGACATAGGGGAAGAAAGGTGATAAACTTAGCAGCATTAGGGTTTCACAGTTGCCTTGTCTGTAAAGCCATGCTTGTTTTCTTGTGTCATTGGTAAGCAGGTTCCTTAGCAACAGCGTTTTGCATACTCACTGTGTGGAGTTAGAATCTGAAGTACACTGTTAGAAAGCTTTAGATCCTAAGGTGTCAGATAACCATGAGTTCAACCTCTCTGGGAACCTGCAGAGGGGATCTGTGTTCTGCCCATTTCTCTCTATGAATCTCCAGTCTGGAAAACTAATGTCAAATATGTCTGATTTGGAATGACTCACAATTGCAAGACAGTTAATACTGGTGGCATTCTCAGCCCTCACTCCAAAGACAGAATTTTTTTTTGTTGTTGTTGTTGCTGTTTTTGGTTTTTTGACAGATCATTTTTCACTTTGAAAGTTTTAAGGATGCAGCCTTTGTGTTTGTACTTTTCCGGTGACTCCTTACTTCTCTTTAGCTCATTTGCTTACAAGGAAATCAGTTACACCTAGGAGACAGCTGGCACCAAGTTATAATGTCATCTTTTTAAGAGTGACAGGAAAGGTTGAAAATAACAATAGCCTTCTCACTTCATTAGCTGTTAAAAATGTAAATTCTCCTTCATATAGTTATTAAATTTATGATATAAACTCCCAACATTGGTAATGCTAAAATCAAAGTTTGTGTGTTGTCCTGGGAACATATTTAGTCTCATTACAGATTTATTTTCCTTTGAATAAAGAATTACTACTTAGAGTTGTGCTCAGATCAATTTCAATGGACTTGATAAATCCTCACTCTCTCTTGCCAGCTGGTCTTATCTTTTGAAGTGTTAAGATGTATGAATAATAAACAGAACTTTCATTTTAACATATGACCAAATGGGAAACATGACCAATGATGTTCTTTTTTTTTTTTTTTTTTTCAGCAAGATGCATGCAATCTAACACCTCCATTTTCCAGACAGCAAGCAGGGTGTTTGTGGAAAAGGTAAGGTGTATTTGGGCATCAGCAGTTCTTCATGTTGTAATAGTAGTGGCTCGTTGTGAGATGGGCATCAGCAGTTCTTCATGTTGTAATAGTAGTGGTTCGTTGTGAGATGACACACCATCAAAATCAATTAGTAGGCCCAATTGACATCAGATGGAAACATGTAAATTTTAATTCAGATCTGCAAGACATATGTTTGGGGGAAAATTGAGAATTTCTGCTGTAGAAAATATAGGAATCTATTAAAATAGCCTTGACAATGTGTTTTTTTTTTTATCAGTAAGTTAAGAATAGAATTCTATAACCACTACCAGATCCTATTATTTGGTAATTCCTTCTTTCCCCCCACCTCCAGCAAGTATTTGTGACAACAAAAATCTCCAACAAAAGAGTCAAACAGGAATTTTATTTCTCAAGAGTATTAATAGGTACATTAGTTATACAAAATATCAATGAATTTAGTATCCATTGTGGTTGTCAGCATGATGTACTAAGTTCAGGAAGTTCAGAATACAAATTTGCTGAAAAAGTAACTACACATAATTTAAAAATTGGCACTTAAATGCCAGGAGAGCTAGCTTAGGGGTTAAGAGTACCCAGGTTCACTTCTCAGCAGCCACATGGTAGCTTATAACCATCTGTACATGGGCACCAGGCACACACATGGTGCACAGACATACATGCAGGAAAACACCCGTACACATAAAATAAAAATAAATCAGTACTTACTAAAATGCTTCATGTTTCATCTTTAAATGAGCATTAGTATGATGTATACTCAATTTCTATTATAAACCATTTTGCTTTGATCAAATGGTTATTCCTATTACCTGACTTTCATCACTCTAAGATTCTGTGTCTTTCCATGCCTGGTGTAGAGCTTCTAAGAAGTTATTCCTGTTGTTACAAGAACTTGCTGAACAAATAAAAGAAAAAAACAGCACACCAGGGTCATGGGCTACTTCAAACAGAAAACCAGCCAAATCTCTTGCAAGTGTAGCTTTCTGTTTTCAGTGAGTGTAGGCCATAAAGAGCAAAGCTTTTAGTGTTCACTCAATAGAAAACACAGCACCTGCTGTCACTGTACATTTTATTGCGGAGTTAAACATGAAACACCAAACACGAGTTCACATAAATGTGAGTATTGGTATACGAGGTGGTGGCAAACAAGGGACTAATTCAGACCCAAGTGAATCACTAAGCTGAATCATATTTAGAATTGGATACAGTGATTCCCACCCAAATATCTGTGATTCTAAAATATCATGGGATATGACATAAAATAGAACTTATAATCAATCTCTTGGTTCTTAAAACTCTTGCAATTACTGAGCAATAAACACTACAAAAGCACCTTGTAACAGTACTGAATCTGTGCCCATGTTCCTAACATAGAGGACCTAATGCTTCAGAATTCCTGGGAGAGAATTCTGGGGAAACTCTAATTTACAGCTGACCATTCACAGAGCAGGTGAAAAAGAGTGACCAGGGAACCTGAAGCACAGGTGGTTTCTGTAGGGTCTGAACTAACTGTACTAACTGCTGTCAGATTGAACTGATTTGTAGGACACTAGGCTAATATTGGGGAATTTATTGATGTGGGAATAAAAGCCACATACACGTGGTCCTAAAATTGTTCAGTGTTGAGCCTTAAAGATAAAAACATTTATTCTCTTATTTCACAGATTATATACTTAAAGTTAGGTTTCAAGAAATACACTTAGACCACAGAGGTGGCTCACCAGGTAAAGGCCTAATGTCCCTTAATTCAATCCTTGGACCCCATAGTAGAGGGGAGAATTGGGACCTAAAAGATGTCCTCTGATCTGCTTGTGTGTGTGTGTGTGTGTGTGTGTGTGTGTATGTTTGTGTGTGTGTGTGTGTGTGTGTTCCTGAGAATGTGTGCTCAAATAATAACAAATGAAGATTTTTAAAGAAGCATGTTTATTACTTTAACTATGATCTTTTAATTCTCACCATCTTTCTGTCCCTTATCCATCTATGCCTTGAGTGGGATATTGCTTTTACTACATATAGAGTAGATTAAATTATGTATTCCTCAAAACTTATCCAAGTCTGAGAGAGAGGGAGGAGGAAAGAGGGAGGGGGAGGAGAAGAGGAAGGGAGGAGGTAGAAGGGGAAGAGGAGAAGGAGTATTGATTGGATAACAAGACAGAGGAACAGTGGAGAAAGAATGCCATGTGAATACCAGGGCTTAACCTTTAGAACTAAACACTTGGGATTGCCAGAAACTAAGAAACCAAGAAAGAATTCTTCCCTAAGGCTTTCAGTAACAGCAGGGCCCTGTCAGGGTCTTGAGAGATTCTCAAAGAACAGATTTTCGTTCTGTCAAGACCTCCAGGGTGACTTCCTTGAAAGAAGCCTCCAGTAGACAGAAGCCCTTCTCAGTCACACAGATGAACTACACCTGACCTCCCAGGGTTTGTTCCTTTCTTATTTCTCTGTAGAGAAGAATTTTATCACCTGCTGATATCTCATCAAAACATAGACTTTCCTAGTTTGCATTAAAGCTCCTTTCCACCCTAACATTCTTCCATGTAAATATTTTTGCTATTCTGCTTTTTTTTTTTTCTTTTAAAAAATGTTTTCTTAGCACAGTTTCATAGGAGGAAGTATTTTCTCTTTGGTATGAGGAAAAGTCCAGATTCTGGTTCTATGCTCTGTCGTAAAAGGCTCAGTATTAAATTATTATATGACAATATCAAACAAAATATTATCACTTGTAAGAGAAATATCATTATCCTGATTTTAAAATATTCAGTATTTTTCATTTTATTACATTATTTAGTGGCTAATAAAATGATAACTTCTTTATTTTTTTAGAAACATTGGAAAACTGGTCAGTATTTTCTGGTCATCCTCATTGGAATTTTTTTGCAAATGACAGAGGAAAATGCAAATTAAAAGACTCACTCACCATTTCTTCTTAGCTAAATGTATGTTTATGAATCAGCAATACAAAATCTACCTGACTTTGATGTGGTAAACAGATGATCCTTCTGAGCTCCATACCTTCCTGAATTTGTAAATAATATCTCATTGCATAAATATTAATAAAACTATTTATTTATTGGAAGGTGAGTGTTTAAATGAAATATTCACTTTATTTTTGATAGTTATTTTAATTCTTTGAGAATGTCATGCCATATATTCTATCATATTCACTCCTCCATCTCCTGTCTGATCCACACTTCCTTACCTACTCAATTTTGTGTCCTCTTTAAAACAAACAATCAAATCCAAGTTTTGCTGTCCATTATGTTCTTAGGTGTGTGACCATCTAGCAGTACATAGTTGACCTCTGAAGGGCCATGCACTTAAGAGAAAATTGACTCTATTTCTCTTCCCAGCTATCAATTTCCAATAACTCTTAGCTAGGGGTGGTACTTCCTGCCCACCTCTTCTCTCCATGCTGGGAATTTTGTCTGGCTTGAGCTGGAGCAGGTCTTGGGCATGCTGTCACAATTGCTGTGAGTCCATACATGGAACTGCCCCGTTGTATATAGTAAACACTGTTCTGTTGTAGTCACCTACTGCCTCTGACTCTTAGAGTTTTTCTATCTTCAATTTCCACAATGATCCAGGACTCCAGGGAAGAGTGGTGTGATACAGGTATCCCATTTAGGGGTGAACATTTTCTGTTGCTGTGATAAAATACTATGACTTATATAAAAGGGTGAGAGAGAGAGAGAGAGAGAGAGAGAGAGAGAGAGAGAGACAGAGAACCCATAAGGTGGTGAAAGCATGGCAGAAGATGGCAGGAGAAGGAATCTGGCTGATTATATTTTCATCTGCACACAGAAAGCAGAGAAAGAACAGTAACACCCCCCTGGCATACTTCCTTCAGGAAAACTCTATCTTTAAAGGTTCTGCAACCACCCTAAACAGTGCCACCTACTGAGTATCAAGTGTTCCAATACCTGAGCCTATGGGGGACATTTCTCACTCAACCAACCATATTTGGTGTTTTATAGATCTGTATAATAAACATAGTTTTATAAATAGTGCAGCAAAGAACATAATGTGCACTTTTTCTTAAGCAAAAATGTTTTCTCTATATTTTCTTTGTTTTTTGAAACACTACCCTCTCCTGTCCATCCTGACTTTCTGTCCTAGACTTGCATAAACCTTGGATAAGGAGTGTAGATTCTAGGTGTTTGTTTGTTTTAGTGGGGTCATTTTCAAGAGGACAGAGGGAAGGTCAAGTTACATGGCTGCCGAAGCCTCATTCAATCAAGAGCAGCATGAGACATCTGGGACGGCCTTTTTGTGGTACCCTCTGTGTCCTTTTTAGAATTGGACCCAAGAGATAAGGAATCAGAGGCAAATGGAGGCTTTATACCATGTTCTTCTTCCCTCGGTATCAGGCATGGCATTTCATTTGAAGGGAGAATAATAAAATTACACAGTGTTCAAGAGTAGGAACTCAAAAAATAGCTCAAGGTGAAGATCTCACACTTAAGAGCTGTTTGGCTTTGGGTAAATATTTGGCCTTTCTTCAACATTAATCCCTTAACTACAATAGGGCCCTGAAATAGCACCCATATCCCAAGGGTTGTTCTGACAGTTAATGAGATAATCCATGAACTCACTTAAAATACCATGGCATCGTAGAGTTAATACTGAATAAAGACTGTGGGTAGATGCTACTTCAGGAGAATAATGTTTGGTACAGTACAGGAAAACTACAGTGAGATGCAAGAGAAGCTGAGTCTTTCATATTCAATTGGCATATATTTGATACCATTAGAAAGAAATGTAACTCAATATTCATCAGGAATTATATTGCTCCAAATGAGGAGTCACTTGATACTGTCCTTTTTTTTTTTTTTTAATACTTTATTTTTTTTTCTTCAAGTTACATCTCAGTCACAAACCCTTCCCTATTCCCCCTTCCTATCCCGCCCTTCCACCCTCTTCCCCCCAGCAGCTTCCCCTTTCAGTCCAACAGATGGTTCCTTCTCTTATAACGATACTGTCCTTTTTTTAATAGCAAAGCCACTTAATACTTTTTTATAAAAAATATTTATTTTGATTTTATACATGTGGTTATTTTGTCTGCATGTATGTGTGTACACCACATCCCGGTAGTACCTGTGGCGGCCAGAAGAGGATGGGTGTCAGACCTCCCTGGAAGTGGAGTTGCAGATGGTTTTGAGTTGACTGGGGATTGAACTCAGGTCATATGCAAGAGTACCCAGTGCTCTTAACCTCTGATCCAAGTTTTTAGCTCCCTACCTAATACTATTAATGCATCTCTTCAAGAAATTCATGCTGTGTAGTAAAAGAAAAAAATCCATTAGAAAAGCAGGAATTGTGGAGGTTAGCAACTTAAGTGAAGCGTACAGTTTGCTAATTTCCATTGTAGTTCAAAATCACACCTCAGATGAGAGCACCCATAGCATGCAGTAGGCCTTGACTTCTGAACAATCAGGGTCTTATTTTTGAAGTTTTTATATGGTGACTTATCTCTAAGGCACTACCTTTCACCATTGTGTCTAGTTTTCCACTAGTCTGCTATTCCAATATGTCTAATTTATTTTAGATTACTGAAGGCAGCTCTCTGCTTTGCTTTAGCTCTTTATTGTACTTTAAAGAAGTAATAGAGCTGAGAAAAATTGGGAGAAGCCTGTTGAAACTATTTTAGATATCCCTGGTTTCTAATATCCAAGATTCATTTCCCCGTTATGACTTGAGTGTCTCTATAGGAGGTCATTTTGGTAAATGGTTTTATGTTCTCAGATTCATCATCTCTGTTCATTAATAAGGGGAGAGCATGCCTATGGGAAAATGCGTGACTTTGGAGGAAAAGAGGGATTTAGGGTAAAGAGTCTGTATTGAATTATGACTTCAAAATATGACTCAGGTAAAATGGATCTATTTTTTTCCATTCAGCAATTGCAATTTCCTTTTCAAGGAAAGAGGAAGCCTATTGAAAAACAATCTATGTGTTGTTACCTTTTGTGTGTCATCACATTGTCTTGGTGCACTCCTGTTAGGTGATTGATGCTTCTAAGGGAAACTATCTGGCCTAGTCCAAGTTTGCTGATGAAACTGATTTAATATAAAATTCTTTCCTTAAGTCCTTTCCAGAATTATTTTATGGAAATCATCCTATACACCATGTTGTCACATTAATCATAAGACTATAAGCTGTGGAAAGAGAGATAGAAGAATTGATTCTTGAGATGAGGCTTCTGGGTTTAATAAGAAGGGTCTTATGTATTTGGACATTGAGCTGAAAGCTTAACACATAATCCAAAGTGTATCTGATGAGCTTCAGTTAGCCTTTTGACTTGTAGTCCATCATATACATATATACATTCATCATTCCTCTCTATTTAAAAGAGAACATTGCTTTTTTTTTGAACTTAATATATTTGCCATTGAAGTGGTTGCCAAAACCATTGACACCATTAATGGAAAGAAATGACTTTAGAAAATACAAAGGTAACCAACAATAGGTTCATATCTGATGTAGGCTTTATCTAAATTGTTCCATTGTATGGTTAGATTTGTCAACTTGACAGAGACTAGGGTCACTTAGGAAGAGAGTACCTCAGTTGAGTTTTTGCTTCTTTCAGATTGACCTGTGAACATGACTGTGTGATATTTTCTTAACTGTTAGTAGATACAGGAGGGCTCAGCCCACTGTGGGCAGTACCGTTCCTAAACAGGTGCACCTGGGCTCTCTGAGTAGCTGAACAAGCTAGTAAAAAATATTCCTCCATAGCTTTTGTCTCTGCTCCTGCTTGGGTTCCTGCCCTGACTTCCTCAATGACAAATGGTACCTGTACCTGTAAAGCCAAATAAAGTCTTTCATCCCCAAGTTACTTTTGGTTGTGGTGTTTAGCAGCTCAACAGAAATCAAACTAGAACACCCAATGGCATGGGATAGTCCAATGAAGACAGTATTTACAGATATATCTATGCATAGATGCATAATATGTGTTCTAAATAATATTTGTATGAATTTTGATTGCTTTTATGTTATACTGCCCCATACATAATTATTTTGGGCTTATTTCTATGTGTTCTAGATGAGTAATTTTCCTTAAATTTTTTTATTATTTATGTATTTAAAATTAGACTTGATCTGTAACACAGGATGAGATGGAGTTTACTGGGTAGACAACCCAGGCTCATGATCCTGCTGTGTCATTCTCTTGAGTGCTGGGGTGATAAACATGTGCTACGATGTGTGATCTTCACACTTGATTTCATCTACCAAAAAAAAAAATACTTTTCACTGATCATGATTTACCTATGCTAGTCTGTATTTCATGTAGCAGAGAGACTTAAAAACAATATTTATTTGTTAATGCTTATGAATAACTGTCTCACTCTTTGCTTTTTATGATTTGGAAATATCCAAGAACTTCAATCAGTTTTCTACTCCATTATGATGTGGTTCAGAGTTCTGAGCCTCAGCCTGTTCTCTCTGTGCCCTGGGAGTCCTTCGGTGTAGCCGATGTCTGCATCTGTTTTAACTTAGAGCTTCCAGAGGTGAACCCTACTCAGCTCACATGCACTTTACCAAGCTCACTCTCCAGGAGGTTTTGGAGACAGGGAATTTAGTTTCCTAGGCTTTAGAGGGCATCAAAATACGCTTGAGAGATGACAAGACATTATGTAATAGATACTGTGGGGCCACTGGAGGCAGACTGAAGATGCTGAAGCTGAGCATGTAATTAATGAAGTGGAATTTCAGCAATACTGCCCGGCATGACAGACTGAATGAGTAGCCCTGAAAATGAATGATTTTAAGATGTCGATTCTGCTCCCAGATGAGGCACAGATTTCACCGAGCAGAAAAGGACTCAGGGGAATGAGAGACTATGGTAATCCAATCAGGTAGTGTTTCAAGTTACAGCCAGAGTTCACACGGAGTCTTTTATTCTGAAGTGGGAGTCTCATGCTCTTGTGGCTAATCACTACTAGTTTTTCTGCAAAATTTAAAGAAATCGATTCTAATGAGTAGAGACTGCAAGAAGCAAACTGCTTTCACATGAATGGCACAGGAGTGTACTCTTAACTTTTTACCTTAGGGCAATGTCAACCCTACAATCTTTTGCACTCTAAACCACTACTGATTTACAATTGCACACCATGAATATCATACAGATTAACATCATGTTACAACACATACCATAGGGAAAGTTCGTGTCCTTGATACCTGGATTGTCAAATTGTGTTTTACCAAACAGCCTCAGCCATATGTAAACTCTACATACTTTTCTTAAAAATTAACTATGACTGTCCTGCTACTTAGGTGTGTATGTGGGGGGAGGTTGTTTTCTCAGTTGAAACTGGGCAGACTTTTCTTATTGCTTCAATAAGATAACACACCAGACTTGGTGTAATGCACACCTCAACACTGATTTCATTAGAGATGAAATGGCTTCCACTATACTCAGCAGAAGGCTCGTGGTTAAAGCCCTTACCAGCTGTATGAGCAGAAAGCCAGAGGGATGAAAAGAATCGAGGGATCACCACACCAAGTCCCACGACTATGACAAAGGATGGTTGGTCTCCCTACAGCTGTCACCAGAACCCATCTTCACCATCAGGCACTCTCTGACTGAAGCATCATGGGATATTCTGAGTGGAGGCACCGCTGCTGCCCACCCCTTCCCGCCTGACTCAAAATCACCATGACAGGCAGGAAAGTAATTGTTGTTCTTTCAAGTCAACTTAGCTGTGGAGTGGTTTGTTACACAACCGCAGATAACCCAAGCACCTAGTGAGATACAGGCCTGTCCTTGGTAAAATATAAACCACAATGAAAATTTATGTGTCTGTCATCTCAGAGAAATTTCTGGTACTGCTCTAGTTCAGGCCATATCAGGATATTACATGAAAAATGAAAAACAAGTTTCTATATTTTGTACAATTCCTAACATTTAAGAAGGGGGCTTTGGGAGCTTTTGAAGATAATAATTTATCGCATTTGGGAACAGCCAAACCAGGCGGTATCTTAAGCAGCTCTCTACTACTTGGAACTCATTGTGAGAAGGGAGTACACATTGGGTGAACACTTGAATGCCACCCTCTGCAAGTTCCATTTAGATAGCTGTCTGCAGACTCTTTGGGGTTTGGAGGCCAGTTTACCTTCTGCAGAAAAATCTATATTAACCCATTATAAAATCACCCCCTGCTTGCTATTCACCCTTCCAGTTTCAAGTAGCCTTGAAAACTGAACATCTGTCACCAACAAGGTGTCACTGACTCCTTAGGACATGTGATCATCAGATTATATGTTTGCATAGACAGATGGCACCACTGCACCTCATACAAAGTGTAACCCAGTTTAGCACAATCCACATCTGATGCTATTACTACATTGTCTATGACTCACTCACTCTACAAATATAGCCTCATTGGGAGAATACTCAAACGTGAGTTACAGATACTTTGATGGAGCTGTTGGAACCACCCTGAAAAAAATTGTATCATATAGGCTTATGACTTACTTTCAGGATAGAAGTTCAGTAAGGAAGGAGAGTTCCCCTGAGATCAGAATTTGAAGTTATATATCTGTCAGTTTACTTAGAAAAACAAAATAAGAAGTATATAATACTATAAACATTGGTGAAAAGTTAAAAGTTGGTAATGTGTCTTTGGGATGTGATCTAAGTTGTGAAGAAGAAGAGGGGGAGGAGAAGGAGAATAATTGGAGGTTGTGAAATCACAAAAGAGGTATGTTGATGTAAATCTGTGTGGACTCGGAACATGAGGGTATTTATATTCCATGTGTACTCTCTGCAAATATGATTCCTGAAGGATCTTGACATCATTTCAGATGGCCCATGGCCATTGTACTTCCCTAACAACTCCTAGATTTTCACTCACATGTTTTTTTTCATGAGTATTGAGGGGAGTTTTCAATGGCTGTGATATATGGCATTTCAACATATTTAATATAGAATTATATAAGAGTCATTGCTATCTTCGATTAAGCCAATTGCTAAAGAGATTTGTAAGGGAACACTAAGAAAAACTTCATGTATACCAGCTACTCATTAATTCTTCAAATGTGTGCAATTTACATTAATATTAAATATTACCATTGTTTACAAAAATTAATAAAATACCTTTCAAACTTAAGTTTAACATTTACTATATTTAGTGACAATTGATGTGATTCTTACTAATATAGTGCTTTAAAGTCCATGGTAGTCTTACAAATCTCTGATCATCTGTCTTGTCATTGTTAATACTCTCTGATCCTGTTTTTAAGTCTATCTTTAATGAGTTCCATCAGATTCCACATAGATACCCAGTTGAAGAAGTGGCCAATAAGTCTGGACTTTGATGATTTAATATTTCTTCTGTTTCTTTCTCTCATGTTAGTCACTAGGTGACTGATCCCTACTGCCTTTCACCAGATTGCATTTAATAAAAATGCTTTACCATTCTGGGCATGGATTGACCACCACTGCAAATCTAGTGGTAGTTATTTTACATCACGGTCCAGCAAATGATAGTGCATCAATCCCCCAACACTGATGAGGTCCAGACCACACTGCCCACTTCGTTAGCAGCAAGGTCTCCTGGGACACACAGAGAACTCACAATACAGTCATATTGGCTATGTAAGACAGTCTTCAACAGTCTGGATCTATCTAACAGGGTTATTGACAGGATTAAGGTTCAAATAGTTTCTCTTCTGTGCTGGGCCATTGCTGGAACAGCTGCCCATTTTTTTTTTTCCAGCTGAAATGTCTGCTGAAATTTATAGTCTAATTTGGACATACACAGTTCAGGGTTCATCCAAGGGGTTGGCAGTAATTTAGATGTAGAATTTGGATGTTCCCTCCAGTTCTGCAGCTGCCTCCTTTCCAGAATTCCTCCCCTATTTTCTAACTTCTCTGATTGTTTGGAATACCATTTTCTGGTACCCCAAGCCATCCTAATGTTGTTTTCTGTGAATTCTAATCATTGTGTGCTTCTCAGAGCAGAGAATATCTTCAAGATAAAATGGTGTATGAATGTGAACCTTAGCCTTAACTTCAAGAGTGACATCCACTCGAAGTGCCTTCTCCTGAGCCCCACATTTGTCTTCTTGGAGGTGTTCTCAGGGTCTATTTTTTAAATATAGTTTTTCTAATTATCTATGATGGGTTTAGCTCATTATAAGATAAATAAATAATCATTTTACTTATACATTATTTTTAGATTAGGAAGTATTGTGAATAAAAGCTACTTCCTTTAAAAAATGTAAGTGGTTTGGAGAGAAGTCTCAGAGGTTAAGAGCACTGACTGATCTTCCAGAGGACCTGTTTAATTTCCAGCATTGACATTACAAATCACAACCATCTGTAACTCCAGTTTCAGGGGATTGGATGCCCGCTGAGAGCACTGTGCACACATGGGAAAGAAACATGCATGCAGGAGAACACCATCCACATAAAAATTAAAAATTTTAATTTAAAAATAAATAAATACAATACATAAGTGGAAAGTACAAGTTACTAAAGTTATTATTAACTATGTTTTATTTTGATAACTCCCATTTACAAATACACAAACATACAGTCTATTTGGGAATAATAGTCTACTTTCATGAGAACTGTATTAATGATACACACTGTTCCTCATAGGAAAAGAATAACTTAATTTGTTCCTTTAATTAGATTGATTAATTAATTATTAATAATTAATTAAATAAATAACCCTTAACTAGATTCCCAATGTACTCCCTACTTTTAGGATTTGGTGGCTATTTTCACATATTAACTTGGCTATAATAAGGTGCCATTGATGAGGTGGTGTTAAGCATTCTAAATGTTGATTGGTCCTGCTTGATGTCTGTTACTTACTTTGACTTTGATTGGTTAAATAAATGCTGAGGCCTGGAGATTGGGCAAAGACAGAGAGAGGTGAGACTAAGGTGCACGGGCTTTTGGAGAGAGATAGAGAGCATCTTGGGAAGAAGATGGCTGGAGAAAAAGCCAGGAGCAAACAATGCGGAAATGCCATGGGGTAGATTAAAGAAGATCCTTCCATGTGGCCTGGAACACCAGCTTAGTGTGGAGAATAATAGTCCAAAGGGACGTATGTATATATGGGGTTATATTTGGGTAATAGAATTATGAGCTAGCTTAGATGGGCTAGTCTTGTACAACTCAGGCTTATGCTTGTTAAAATCCATCTGGTGTCTGTATGTATTCATTTATAGTGGCGGGTTAAGGATTAACACCACTGAATCAATTAAATATAATATAAATACTAGTAAACAATTTAATTAGTTATTTTTTTCTACATGCCATGAAGGTATTTTTCAGATATGGCTGATATATCATTTGTAATCAACAGGTTCTAAATAAAAAAAAAAAAATCACCTTCCCTAATGTAGGTTAACTTCATCTAATGAACTGAAGATCTTGAGTGGAGCCTGGGGTCTCCAATGGTAACATTTTCTCAGGACTGTAGCACAGAGTCCCTGTCTGAGTTTCTAGCCTACAGCTGGATCTGCAGATTTGATATTTGCCAGTCTTTGTAGTTGTGTCAGTCAGTTTCTTCAATAGACCTGTCTGCACATATTATTGGTTCTGTTCTCTGGATGTCTCTGACCAATGAAAAGAGAATGGTCAGTAACTATGGTGATTTGAACGAGAATGAGACCTACACTCATTATGGATAATTAGGTAAACTATAAATATAGGCTCATTTATTTGAATACGTGGTCCCTAGTCACTGGAACTATTTCAGAGGGATCAGGAGTTATGAGGGTGGTATGTCACTGTTTGGGGGGGCACAAAGGTCCTGTACTCACAGAGAAACACTAAGAGAACCGAGATTGTTAAAATTGTGATGCAAGTTAGCATGAAAGCTGAGTTAGCTATAGAACTTTAAACTCATGGAGATGGTTAGATAGTAGAATGTTAAAGTCAGGTACCAATTACATATGGACTGGACATTGGGAATGTATGCTAAGCCATATAACTCGCATAATTGTGGCCTAATTACCTCTGTTGTTTTTTATTGTATTTATTATTATAAGAGAAAGAGCCATTTGTTGGACTGAAGACTGAAAGGGGGAGCTGTTGAGGGGAAAAAGATATACCTTAAACTTAAAAAAAAAAAAAAAGGAAGGGGATGGGTGGGTTGAGGCGGAAGAGGGTGGGAGGGTGGGACTGGAGGGGGAAGTAGGGAGGGGATTGCGATTGAGATGTAACTTGAAGAAATAAAAAATAAAGTAAAAAAAAAAAAAAAAAGAACTGAGATTGTTAATCATGTGTTCCATATGAGTCCATGAATACCTGTATTCCATCCAGAAAGCTGAGAATGGGTTTTGTTAATGACCTTTTTGCTGTCTGTGGAGGCAGAGCTCATCCACCTTTTACTATAGAGGCAGACCCCACTCAAATTGCCCAGAGTAATTATCCCAGACTCTTCACCCTCTAGACCATTACCCATCTTTAGGGAAGATATCACAGTATTTATGGCCTGCTGACCTCTATGCTATGGGTCAGAGGCCACACTAGATTCTAGGCCTTTTAACTATAAGACCCACCCTCGTGGTCACATGTACTTTGTAAAGGAGTTTCTATGTAGTCAGTTTTTAAGCTTTACTGTGTAAATGGAATTGAGCTGCATGAGCTGCATTGTTGGCCAGAAACCTTCCCCCAAATCGTACCGTGTTTAAAATAAGTTGACAACGAACTGCTTGGCTTTAGACTCCCGGAAGTCTGATCCAGGTTGATAAAGTCAATCTGCGCCAGGTTTTCATTATCTCTTCACGCTATTCTCTTCCCTGCTTGACACCTGCAGGGACCCCCACATCACTGGGAGTGGCATTTGCAGTTCCAAAATCCCAAACCAGGCCAAATCTTGCTGCCCTCCATCTTCAGATTAGGATGTAGGCTCGCAACTACTGCTCCAGTGTCATGCCTCCCTGCTGCTACACATCCTGCCATGGACTCACCCTCTGAAACTGAGCGAGTTCACAAACTAAATGCTTTCTTTTAGAAGTTGCCTTGGTCATGATGTCTCTTTACAGCAATGGAAAAGTAACTAAGACAGTAATTAGAATTATTTTCCAGAAATTGAAGTCTCTCCTGGCATCTCTTGATGCTTAGTTACCTTCACGGAAACATTTTTTAACCCATATGAACAAACAGGTCACATAAACTAGATCCCTATTTTAACACAGCTTTTATTTTTGAGAGAAAAAAAAAGTGGAAAGACTTAAAGAGAAACAATCATTTATTACTTTGTATTTAGCACATTTTTTTTTAACTGAAGGGTCATGCTTAAGATAGAACACAAGTTAAAAAATTAAAAATTAACTTACATTACTTTTCAGGAATTATCAAGAAAAACACATTGATGACTGAGTGAAGCATAGTAGTGGTAAATAAGCCTGTTATGCTTGAGGCTCTGGATTTTATCCCAGTGCTCTACCCCTCAAAATCACACACTCATAGGCACACACACACACACAGAGCAATATCACAACTAAACAGAAGTCTTAATTTATGCAAGGACACTCTTTTCTTTGTTGTGCTTTTAAATTTAAATTTCTGAGAATTATAGATATAAGTACTATATTTATTTTGTTTCTATCCCCTCTCCCCCAACTTCTCTCATGTTCTCTCCACTCCCTCTCAAATTCATGACATCAGCTTTCTTATTATTGTTACATGTTCCCTCCACTGTGATTCCCCTGAGGGCAGGGTGTCCTGATCTTTTATTTCCCATCCATCAAAAGCAAAAAAGATTGAGAGTCATTCTTCTCCGCTTAAATGGATTATTGCACAAATGCCCTATTGTCAAAGAAAAACGACAGGACATGAGCGCAGCTGAGCCAAAGGTTTCAAAAGTGCTGAGGGGACAACAGAAAGGGAAGCTGTGGGCACAGCTGGGTATGGGGCGCCACAAATCATCATCCAGGTGAAATTAGGACTACTTTTACTGAAGCCAGAAAATATATTTTACTTCTTTGCTTTCTTTGTATTTTCTAATTTTCGCTGAGTTGAATTCATCAGTCATTACTAAAAGCACAATAAAACTGTCAAGAAATCAGAGATCAAATCTATTTACAGTTTGTGAGGCAATAAGGGTTGTTCTTCAGTCATGTGAAGGCACCTTTTCTGATGACAGTCCCTTTATAAGAACTGCCTCAACAGAGTGATATGAATCATGGATGGAAAGATGGTGGCCTTTCATGTCTTTTCTCTGCCCATTCGCAATATCTCGATTGAATACTCATAGAGCATGGCTAACTTTCTCATCCTTCTCTCTGACACAGACCAATTCCAGGTCAAGTAGTTTCTATAGGCTTTTCAGGGTATGTAACTCTGGATTACATAATAAGGAAATGATAAGCCATGCGTCGCCCAAAGGCATCTTATTCAGAGTTTAAAGATGGTAGATACCACCCAGCAAGTAAGTGACAACACAAAACTCTGAAAGAATCATGAGCACGTTGCTAAATAATTGAGATATTCATAGGCCAACTGGAGAAGTCTGCTTACGGTTTGTCGTCCTATAGAGGAGTCTGTAGCTATCCAGATCAACAAAAACTACAAAGTCATGCCAATGGCATCTCAACCGAGTCAATCATTTGGAAGAGTTGGGGGGTGATTTATATATGTTAATAAAACTCATAAATATTTATCTTTCCCCATTTTACTTGGACCATATTGAGAGAGTCTTTTCTGAATCCTTTTGTAATATTAATGTCACTTGTAGCCATTTATATGTTAGTCAAAAACAGTTGATTGATCAATCTTATCTTTGACTAGCTTCTATTTATTTCTTCACTATTAGCATTTTCACATTCTTTTCTAATTTTTTAGAGGCACACATAAAAGTTTATTTATACCCACATATTGAATAAAGCTGCTTAGTTTATTTGCATATTCTTGAAAAAAAAATGGGTCTCAGTAATGACTTTAAATTGATTTGTTACAGTTTGTTAGGGGCTGATTAGAGAAACTTGCCAAGTAGTAGCTGGGGTGGGTATTGGTCATTGTTTCATACGATTCAAATACCAGCCCAGCTTTACCAAACTATGACATCTAGCCTTTAGCTGAAATCCATTATCATAAGTTTGTTGACAAAGCATGCAGGGTATGCAATGAAGTGAAGGAAACTAAGATGGTTGATTCATTCAGAAGTTAATGCATGTACTTACCACAGACATAAGTACTGCTCAAGGCCATGACTATGAGTAAAGTTCTCTATAATTCCCGTCTTCAGAAAGCTTATACTCAGGTGATTGACATTCAGATTGTGGATGAATAGATAAATAAAACATATAGATACACATCATAGGAGATGGTGTCTGCGGAGAAAGACAAAAAAAGGTTGGAGGCATTGTGTGTGTGTGATGAAGAAGAGAAGAGACTGTGGTTCCAGAGTCCCTTTTGAAGATACATCTTTACTGACTTTAAGACCTTCCCTCTATTCTCTCTGTATGGAAAGCTTCTCTGTCTCCCAATAACATCAAATTGTAAACCGAACCTTTAGTATATGATCATATTGGATACACCTGACAGTCAGATTACAGCAGGAACAGTGACAAGCCTGGAGACATATGCCTGGTGTATTCAATTAGCACCATAGAGTCAAGGCTAGGAATAGAGGGCATGAGACCACAGGATCTTTATCCAGAAAGGATTTTCCTTGTCTTTCCAAGGAGACTTTTGGAACCTGGATAGAAAATGAATTATTTTCCACTTGGAAGAAGGTTCTTTTTATTCTAGTAGTTATGAGAGAAAAAGCAACAACAACCAGAACATCTAGAGACCATGAGCCGCAGCAGCGGAAGCCAGTGACCTAGAACCAGATGCCAGACACCAGGACCTAGAAGGAGCTTCCTTTTGCAGGAAGCATAAAATTACAATCAATCAATAAATAGATAGATAGATAGATAGATGAATAAATGAATAAATAAATGACTCCAGGTTTCTCAAAAGGTTGCTTTTAACAAAGTGTGGTGCAAATCTGCACCCTGTTCCAGGGCACAGCATTGCAATGGAGTAGCTTAACCCTGGGCAGAAGCAGGGGAGAAAAGAACTTAGTGGGAGGAATTTAGTAAACCTAGGAAAAACCAGTGTCTTAATTTAAATGCAGATATTTCCAGATAATTCTCCATAAGGTCTCCCCACTATCTGCTCCCAGTCCTTTTAAAGCGAGGTTCCAATATGAGCAGCCTCAACTTAGCAGGCAATGTCAGATGTGTACATTCTCAGTTTCAACCCCAGACTTACCAGATTCAAAACTGCGGTTAAAGCCCTAAATTGTGCATGTTGTATAACCTTTAAATGGTATGGGAAAGAGAGACTGGCCTGGAACTCAGTAGCAGACAAGGGTGACCTTGAACTCCCCATGAATGTCACCTCTTCCCTATTTCAAAATTTATTTTTTAGAATTTTGAACATGAGTGCTGTATTTACATAATTTCTACCCCACTCTGCCTAACTCCTCTTGTAGCACCCAGTCCTTTTCAAATTCATAAATTTTTTCAGGTATAGTTGTCACAAACATATGTATGTATGTATGTATGTATACAAACACACAAACAACTGATGAGTCCATCCTTCCGTGTTGCTTATATGTATACATGTTTATGGCTGATCAATCAATCAAGGATAACATACCAGGGAGTTCATCCATGGAAAATACTGATTATCCCTCTGTGAGCAGGTATTGCCAGTAGCTTTTTACCCATGGAAGTGTGATATGTCCCCTATGATGCATGACTTCTGGTGTTATCATTGTGCAAATGTTTAGGTAGACATTTTGTTGAGATTCCTCCTGTAATATAGAAAGCACAATCTCAAAGCAGATGTACTGCTCTTCCGGCTTTTCCAATCTTTCTGCCTCCTTTTCCTAGATGTTCCCTGAGCCTTAATTTCAGATGCATCAATTAGGACTGGGCACCTCATTGTCAATTGTGGATCTTTATAATGGCCACCATCTTCTTTGACAAGGGAAGAGAGCTATACCTGTGAATATATGGATAACTATTGAGACTGCAATTAGGAAGTATACTGGCTTAGGAAAACGGTTATAGCAGGTTCTCTTTGAGGATCCATGACTTCATCAGCCACATGTAGTGAGCTAGGTGTACATTACAGGTATGAATTCCCTATATGGCCTACCAATTCTTAATTGGTTAAGTCCAACTAGGCATCTGTTGCTTACTCCTAAGATATAAGTGCCACTGTTGCATTCTGGGGGAATATCTTGCTGGGCTGGTCATTGTTGTAGCTCAGAGGCTTAACAGCTGTGTAGGACTACTACGGATTGTTTTTCTCTCTTAGCAGCTTGTGTAACCTTGCACCGTCAGACACTGTTTGGAAAGAGGCCTCCAGGTCAGGTCCAGCTTGATTCATCCAAATCCTATGTCTGAAGTGTGTGGTGTCTTCAGCCAGAGGATCTTATCTTCAGCCTCTGGGAGGCAATCAGGGGCAGTGAGAGCAGCTGGTACTGTTCTGAGGGTCTCTGTCTTGCTCTGACAATTGAGAGGAAGGTTTCCAACAAAATGATGCTTCCCTGTCGGTTGTTCAAATATTGTTAATGTGATTTCTCTTTCCACTTCCCTTTCCAGGCTCTGTAGTACTTTGTTCACAGGCATGAGGACCTCGTACTCCCAGCCTCATCCCATCACTCTCCCTCAGGCCCTAGCGCTGCCACACACTTCCCAGAGGTTTTACTTTGCAAAAAAACTTTGACAGATATCTTCTTAACAAAATCTGACCCGATTTTCTACAGCCAGCTAAAGGAGCCTTACCTTGGTGCTGTTGAGGGAACCAAGAGTTAAAAAAGTGGGGTGTGGTATATCACTGCAGAGTCAAGTGGTGGCCTTCCACAAACATCGAGGAAACCCTCTAACTGCTTGTCAGAGTTTGCTTATAACTGACCATGGAGTTGAGAGGTAAAGCATTTTGAGAGCTGGGAAATCTATGAGATGTTGTTTCTAACTGCCTACAAAGCCAAAGACTAACCCAGCTGCAGTGAGATGCCTTTAGCTTACCTTTCCCTTTCAAGCCAGCCTGCAAATGTAGAGTGTGATTTTTATGTCCAAAGGTGGCTGTCACTCTGGGTGGGGCTGATTTTCCTTTCTAGAATTTCAACATTTTCTTTTCTTAGCCCCAAACCTGTAGTTCATGGGGACCAGGGCCATGCCCTATAAGCTTGGATTGGATCTGGATTGGATCTGTAAGGCCATCACCACAGAGCTTGACCCAGGGAGGGCTGGTAGTACACAATTACATATTGCAATAAGATCATAAGGAATTCAAGAGACTGGTGAAAATTAGGCATTTTTAATGTATCATTCTGCAGAAGAATTGCCAGATTAGAGAAAAGGCAAAAATGACTGTCATGCTGATTTGACCATGAAAAATTTCTGTTCTATTCTTTCCCATTGGCTGGGCCTTTTGAAATTCACAATCCAGCACAGCCTCCATCTCAGATTCCCCATCCTATTGATTTAGGAGGCAAAACTTTATTTAACAAATAACTTGGAGCTGACATGCCCTCTTTTCTGATCAAAGCCTCAGTCACATAACAGTCTGCCTTGTAGGGATTGGAGGGAGACTTGAAAAAGTGAAGTCCTCCTTTGTTACCTTTCAGTGGGACACTTTACCTTAACTGAGCTGCCATGTTGGGCCCCAGGGCAAGAGGAAGCTCTTAGCCCTTATGTGAATGATGAACTGAGGAGGCTGATATGTGGGGGCTCCCACACTGGAGGAGAAGGATAGATGGAAGAGGGAATAGAGAGTGGGAGGGTGAGACTTGGAGGGGAGGAGGGATGGGGCTGTGATCAAGATGTAACTTGAATTAATAAATAAATGTTTTAAAAAAAGCAAAGAAAATGTGGAGTCTTGAATGAATGTGTATTGTTGACATGAGGACAGCCATGCTATAGACTCTAAGGCCTTGGACCCATGGGACATTGGCAAAACCATTACCCATGTAAGCCAGGCTCTAGAAGGATGGCAAATCTTTCCTTGGGGGTCCCATAATGAATATGTGTGAGGACTGGTCACTGTGTGCAAAGACTGCCAAATACAGCTTCCTGTTCCTGGATGTTTAAGTCTAGAGACTGCTCTTCTGCACACCTCCTACCCAGGCTAGATAATCCATCTCCCTGTATCAAGAAACACAATGAGATTCCCACTTGCAGAGAGCAGACCTCTGTGTGATCCAAGCTTGACTATATGAGTGTCTGTTTGTTTATCCTTTCTTATTCCCTCACTGCCTCTTGTTACGGCTCTAGGACCCAAGTCCTACAGGTCATAGAACTGCCTATAACTTTTAAATTCTCAGAGTCTGTTGACAATTGGTTCCAGTCACCAGCTAAGGCAGAGAAGGACCTAGCACTCCCTGTTTATCTTCAACTAATAAATACCTCAGACTGAAAATGGACCATAACAGCATATCTCTTATAGTAGCTGCAGAGGATCTGTTCCAAGTCTTTCCTGATAACCCCAAACCCTTGGGGTACCAAGCTCTGTAGGGCTTTGTAGATACTGGGTTGGTAGTGGTATTTGCATATACCCTACATACATTTTCAATACACTCTTGCTAAGTAAAAATTACAGTAGACATTGTTTCTTAGCAATCCCTGTACAAAATCCCAATAGACTAGGCTAAAAATCAAAATGGCACCACGGAGGCGAAGGTTCCATGTCACTAAGATGAACTAAGCTGTGTATCTGACCTTCTGAGAATGCAGGGTTAGAGAGATAACAGCTGAATTTTGCAAAAAGGCCAGTTTTAATTGTCAAGATAATGAAATTCTCTCTACTTTAATCCTTACACAATAGAGGTAACCTGAAATAAACTGTTATTAAATAAGCATTTATTTTCCCATTGTTCTATTTCCCTGTAGCTTCTTTACAAAGGGAATAATGTTACAATGACCCTTAAGGGGCTCTCTTATCTTGTTTCTGTTTGTCTTCTCTGTATATAAAAACCAACCTTTTCTGTTCAGCCTATGGGGACACAAATTCTACTTTGCAAAATTAAGACTTGCCAGATTCTAGTATTGCAAAGAAAACAAATTAAGATCATTACACCAAATTATTGTAATTTTATCCTTTGATATTTTGAATCATCTCTAGATTGTTTATAAAGCCCAATCCAATGTAATGCTACACAAAATATTTTTATGCTGTTTTGCTTAGAAAATAATATGCTTTTATATGCTTTTGTTTGGATCATAAATGTCCCCAAAAGCTCATGCATTGCAAGTTTGGTCCCAAGATAATGAGGTCATTGGGAGGTGAGGGAATCTTTAAGAGGTGAGGGCACATGGAAGAATGTAAGATGGTTGGTGACAGAGCATTGAAGGGGTAATTAGGACCTTGACCCTCCCTATCACTTATTTCCCAACTACCATGTGGTAAATATACCTCCTCTGGCATACATTACTCTTCAGGATGTTCTATCTCATCACATCCTCTAAAAAAAAAAACCTCGTTAACCCATTATTGAATCTATGAACCAAAGATCATGTCCTCTTTTTGAACTGATTATTGTAGGAACTTGTTACAGCAGTGTAAAACTTAACATAAAAGTATAATTTAAAAGCCTATATATTTAGTACAGAATGCAAGTTTAATTTTTTTTTTCTGGACCAGCATATATGTATGTGTCTGTGTTTAGATTTGTGTGTGCTTATGTTTCCACCTCTGTCCATATGTATGAGGAGGCCAGAGGACAATCTTAGGTGCTGGTTTTCCTCAGGCACCATCTACCTTGTTTTTCTGGGACAGTCTCTCACTACCCTGGAGCTGCTTCCCCATCACTGGGATTATAAATTCGCACCACCATGCCTATTTGATATTTGAGGTGCGTTATGAAAATCAAAGTTCTCTTTAAGCTTTCCCGTTAAGTACTTTATGGACTCTCCAGCCTAGAAAAGCCTTTTAGTTCCAAAATTTGTTGAATTAAATCAGCCCTGTGGAATATAGAACATTTTGAGTATGAAGGACCAATTCCATTTCCCTTTGTCTTATTAAGTGAAATAGGAAAGAATGAAGCCATCACTAGTTGTTAAAGTTGAAGCAGTGTCAGGACATCATCACTTTCGGAGGCTGAGGGCAATAAAAACAGAAAAGCCTCCTTATGAGAGGAGAGGTAGAGTCTGAACTATATCTTAGGCAGTCATTCTCTGGAAAACAGGTTTCTAAAGGCTCTGGGCTATAGGACAATGATGAGACACTGGACAGCCAAGTCCTCCTGAGTCAGGAGCCTCAGCTCCAAGTGGTTAAAGAATCGTGAAAGCAGTATTGATCTGGAAGTTCTGGGTGCAGAGTTCATACTCTGGTGTGTTTTGTAGCGGTTTCCTCTGACATTAAAGCCTTTCACCTTGGCAGGAAACTTTTTTTTTTTTTTTTTTTTTTGGTTTTTCGAGACAGGGTTTCTCTGAATATCTCTGGCTGTCCTGGACTCACTTTGTAGACCAGGCTGGCCTCGAACTCACAAAGATCTGCCTGCCTCTGCCTCCCAAGTGCTGGGATTAAAGGCGTGCGCCACCACCGCCCGGCTTGGCAGGAAACTTTTTAAGATACAGAATATAAAAGGAAAATTAAAACAAGATATTTTAAGACAGGGTGTTTACAGGTAGGTAAAAACACTCCATCCTTCAGGGAAGCTCCTAGGACAGGAAGTAAACAACTCACAATAGCTTCAGGAAGTTCCTGAAACTGACTAGATTCTCCAGGCCCTATTCCTCACAAACAGCATATAAAAACAGTAAGGACTGCTCAGGTTCACTCTCAGACAAGCCTACCTGCCTGGTCGAAGCAGATATTAGTCAAGAAGCCTGAGGGAGGCAGAGACTAACCAAATGAGAAAGCAGAGACCAGTCAAACTGTGGAGATGAAACAAAGATCAGCTGAGTTGCCTGGAAGAGGCTCATACCAACTGAGAAACCTGGAAAGGACAGTCTCTTTCTTACCTTTTGATCTGCCTGCAGGCTGTACAGTGTGCTCCAGGCTTCCAGTTTTTGTGATCCATTCACTCATGTTGGGTGGATCTTGTTGGTGCAGCTGTCTTTGAATCATTTCTCCTCCTGTGAATAGCCCTTCCCCTATATTCCTGCAAATAACCCCAATAGAGCTTATTAGTTCATCAAGTTTGACTTTGGTGGTATGTTTTCTTTGGGTCTGTTGTCAGTTTCCTATCTGAAACAAGTAGTTATTTGTTCATGTCTCCCTAGGAATGATGTCTTATAACATGATACCCCAGGACTCAATTTGGTGACTTTTAATTGGTTACATGATTAGAGAACATCATTTAACTTTTGGGGCTCCCAAGTACCTCTTGTAAATAGCAGCCATTTATCCAGCATTTCTGTAGGTTAGCTTTTCTTTCTTTCTTTCTTTCTTTCTTTCTTTCTTTCTTTCTTTCTTT
>CAJQZJ010031840.1:652480-668051 GCA_907164525.1 Lophiomys imhausi
TTCTTTCTTTCTTTCTTTCTTTCTTTCTTTCTTTCTTTCTTTCTTTCCTTCCTTCCTTCCTTCCTTCCTTCCTTCTTTCTTTCTTTCTTTCTTTCTTTCTTTCTTTCTTTCTTTCTTTCCTTCTTTCTTTCTTTCTTTCTTTCTTTCTCTCTCTCTCTCTCTCTCTCTCTCTTTCTTTCTTTCTTTATCATAGACATCTTATGATGTTAAAAGTGGGACCTCCCATTTCTGAACATAACCATCATTGTCTTACCTAGGACCATATAAGAAGTGAAGAATAGGAGAATGAAATACAAGTTCAGGAGTTATCAGTCCCTTTGTTACAGCTACATGATCTTATTAAATGAGATTATACTGTATAACCCACATCAGACTCAATGTAGTCAGACATTTTATATGACCCAGTTGAACTCAAGATGGAGAAGGGAGAGACTACAAACTGGAAAGAACTTGGGGTTGGGCATAGGCATGAAACCTTCTCCTTTCTCAGTTGCTTTTCTATAGCTGTGGGCAGCATGTTCTACAGTTCTGCTTCATTCACCCAGAAACTCTTTCTCACCTGCAGTTCACCAAATCCTTATTTCCAAAAAGAAAATCTCCAGTTCAGAGTTAATCCAGTTGTTAAGGGTGATGTTTCTAGTAACACACACAGTTTTAGCTGCTGGCAGAAGCTGGAGCCTCATCCTATGCTCCTTGGAGAAAGCCCACAAGTGAAGTGCCACAGCTTCCAGGTCTTTTCATGGTCCTGAGAGCTGAATTCCCCATCCAATTGCTTCGGTGAACAAGAATAATTTTCCAGAAAATTCTGGCGGGCTCCTGACAGTGGAAACAATGCAGGAGCGTTGTGCTAACTTTACAGGAAAGCCATCTACTGAGAAAGAGCAAATGAGGCCTGTTCCACCATGAGTGTTATTTCCTGAGCTCTTCTGGCCAAGGGATTCATTAAGTGAGAAACTTTTGCCCAGCTGAGAGATTTTTGGAAAAGAATGCTTAGCTGAAAGCCAGGGTGACTTTTGGCGTCTTTATATAGAAAAGGCAAAAGGCCCGTCCCCTTTTTCTATCCATCTCAGGTTCTCTGGAAAGGACCCTAAAAACCCTATACATTAGATTGACAAAAGACAGAATAACAAGAGGAAGCTACTTACTTTGATAGGTTCAGCTATCAAAGTATTACAGTCATATGTCTAATTAAAAATTAAACACCTCATCCTAACATGGGGTTTTCCCATTAACCTTTATAAAAGGTACTTGGGGGAAATTCTGCAGTTTGTTTATGGGCCACATCTCTCTCTATCTTTGTCCTACCTACTCTTTGTTCTGCTCTGCTTGTAATAGTGTCGTCCAGTCCTGTCCCATGTCTCCCCCCACTCCCCACATGCACCAACATTATCCCCTTTTCCTCTTTCCCCTTCTGCATCATGGCGCCAGTACCAAGACTGAGCACCAACCAAGCAGACTTTTATTTTTCACTGAGAATAGGCGAGGTGGGCGTCAGCAATCAGGCAGCTTCACTACCTGTCAAATAACCTTTCTTCATCATTCTCCGTCTTCTCTGAACCTGGTCTTACCATGACTCCCTTCCTTTTTCATATCACCCTCTTTGGCATGGCTAACTGTTTTACGACATCTGGGACACATTCTGTAGGAGTCTTAAATGTCCTAGACTAAGTTGGGGGTGACACATGGAGAAGAGCCCCTGCCAATTCCCAAGGTAGACTCAAGAGCTGCCCAGCATAATGAAAGGACAGTTCAAATCTTGCCCCTCCTGGCAATTGCAGGAGTAATTGAGGGTATCACCACTGGGACAGCAGGACTGACCACTTCCCTGACCTTGTGTCATCAGTTTTCTTCCCAGTTCATCCAGAACTTCCAGCAGGTGGCCCAGACCATACTCACTCTCCAAGGACAAATTGAGCCCCTGGCAGGGTGGTTCTTCAAAACCGACAGGGAATAAATCTTCCTACAGTTGAAAAGGGTGGCCTTTGCCTCTTCCTCCAAGAAGAATGATGCCTCTGTGTTTACCAGTAGGGTATAGTAAAAAAATCCAACGACTTGGAACAGACCTCTGAAAATGTAAGGAACAAATCAATGCTTCCAACCCTTGGGCCTTTGAAAACCCTAATGGAAGTGAATATTTTCCTTTCTGACCCCTCTTCTCATTTTTCTGCATTTACTAATCACACCTTGCTTTATCAATTTCTTCTCTGCATTCTCCAATGACAATTCAAAAAATTTCTGATCAAACAATTAATCAGTTACTGTTACAGGACTACCAACTGCTAGCCACAGGGCCTGAGGCTCACGACTACCAAGTGTGCCCTGATGTTGAGGACCAATAGTGCCCAGAAAGAGACTAAGCCCATAGACAGCGGGAGTAGTTTAAAGAGCACACCTCCCTCCCTCGTTCCTGCGTCACCATCACCCCTTTCTAGTTCCTCCTCTTTTATAATAAACGAAAGGGAAGAACATCAGTAATCAGTCAACTCCGATGCCTGCCCGAGGGACCCAGCAACAGTAGGAAACGTCAGCAGTAGCCAACATGTGATACATTCCCACTGTTGCCAAGCGGCATATAGTCCACCCCCTGCGCATGCACTACATCTTATAAGAGGTCAATCCCTTCTCCCCAGCTTTCTTCTTCCCTCCACCCTCTCTCAGAGGCAGCTTCTTTACATCTCCTCCCTCAATAAACCTCCCACATGAGGACTGTCAGATCTGTGTTATGGTGTGACTTTATGGCTTCCGTTGCTTAAATAAATCTTAACAGTGGGAGAATTAAGATTTCTCAATAAAACCAACTTCTCCAGCCTAGGGGGTCTGGAGTTTATAAATGCAGACTAAAGAAAGGAGGGGGTGCACTAACAGGGCTGAGAAATACTCAGGTTCCTCCCCCCCCCCCCGGGAATGGCAGAGATTCTTGGAAGTTCAGAGACACTTTTCCTCTCCCTTTATGGTTTTATCTGGCCATTGTCATGCTGACTGACAGGTCTTACTGTGGGTGGTGGTAGTGGGGAGGTCAGGAGGGATGGGGGTAACTGAGCATGCAGATGAAATTACAATGAAGCTAGAGGTTGTCTGGGGGTCAGTCTGAAAATCATCTTAAATCCAGCCAGTTTGGGCTAGCCAACCTGAAAGGGGAATTCTGGGATCAAGACAAACAATGTGAGGACAGGGTAGAAGTTCAGGCATGTCACCTAAGCAAACTTGAGGGAACGCTGCTACAGACTTGAACAAGTTCTGTGTGTGTACCTGACTTTTGGGTAGGTGAATAGTAAGCCTGCCATGAGTTGAGATGTGCTGAAACACTAAGCCCTAGACCGTGTGGCTAGGATCCCATTTAAAAATGGAGCTTTTTGAATATAATCAATTGAAGACAAGGTCATCAAGTGGTTCCCCATGAAAGATGACTGGTATACCTCTTACATGAGGCTCACACGCAGAACAGAGACTGCTTGTGAAATTGTATACTTATGCAATCCAAGGAACACCTGAGAGAGCAGAGTCTTCTCCTGGGGACTCCAGAGGGCCCATGCTGTGAAAGATCCTTTTCTTTCAGACTTTGAGCCTTAACAACTGCAGAAGAATAAGTTTCTGCTGTTTAAAGCTACCCAGTTTGTGATACTTTACTATACACCCTTACAAAGCTGACACAAGATTCCATTTTAGAATGGACTAGGAAGCATGAGGCAGGAGCTCCCAGGATTGAATGACAGGGTGATTTAGCCTCTTCAGATGCTGAGATGATGGACTCAAAGGAACCATTTGTTGTTGTTGTGGTTTTGTTTTGTTTTTTGGAGATGCTGGCAGTTGGATAATCATCTCTTCATGGTGGACGGAGGGGATGTGTCTCATGGGCTCATTGTGCTATCCAGTCCCACACCAGTGTTGATGCAGCAATGGGCAATGTCACATTTCTGGATATAGAGCCTGCTAGTGGTTATGCCTCAGGTGTCAAACCATTCCCCTCTACTTTCCTTGGTTTGTCTCAGTCCTTGTCTAGAGGGCCTGTCAGTGTGGACTGAGATCAGAGAAGCAGCCTTGCCAGTTGCCTTGACAACCTGATGATGTAATGCTTTACAGTACTTCCTGCCTGCAGGTCTTCTGAGATTCTCCACACTCCAGGCTTCTGTCAGCTGGGCAGCATGCTCTCCAGCAACAGCACCACAGCAGCACACTCTTAATGATCCCCTCAGAGGCACTGCAGGATGCATTTGCATGAGCAATGAGAGGTAAGGCTGGTTGGTTGCTAAGTTACGTAGAATTTTGCCCAGGGGACACAAGGCTATACTAGCTGATTAGCTTTTGCTGTGGGCACCCCCAGTTTGCCTTAGCTGCTGCTGCTGCGAGGCTCTTTCTATCCTTGTTAAACCCTAGGTTGGATTCCCTGTAGCCGCTCAGTAACAGACAATGAATGTGATACACAGTCAAAAGGATTTCACGGAAATTCCCAATTCTGAGGTAGACTCCCAGTCTTTCAGAAGGGTTCATCCCAAGTGATTTCTTAACACAGTAGTTTCTCTGTTTCCAATCAATTCCTCCTCTCTAAAAGTCCTCTGCTTTGTGCAATCTGTTTTTAGAAAAGCAAAATCAAGTCCTCTGCAGTAAATCACACTCAAGTCACCCAAGTGTGCATCATTGTTTCACTGGCTTTCTTTCTGGTCTTTATGCAAAACAATCCCTGAGAAAATACCCCAATTAGTCAATGCAAACAGGCAGGGCTTTTTCTCTGTGGAGAACACTTTGACAGATGCCTAAGGCGAGTGCATGTCTGCTCTGTGAGAGAGATTTGATTTGCTGGTCTTTTCTAATGAGTAAATCTCCTAATAGTAGGCAAGAGAGGGCATACAGGGCAGGACCCCACCCCATATGCTGTGCTTCTCCAGTGTTGGCATTGGTATTAGTTACAACAAACTGAGCAAAGAACCCAGTGTCACAGCCTTTCTCCAGAGCTCATGTGAGGTAGGAGACCAGAGGCATTTTGTAAAGGTTCTTTGATCTGCTCAGATGGCCAAGGTGCAGCCACTGGTAAATCCCTTACTCATGTCTCTGTAAGAAAATAAACTGTTAGACACCTGCCAAACCAGGTGATTGGGGCCAGAAATTCGCCATTGTCCTTGAAGTCCACATTCAGTGTCAAAACCAGGGAGTTTGGAGTTTTCTGTTTCGAAGGCCCCAGGAGAGAAGATAGCTCCTGAATGGTCAAAAGAAGAGATGTGTCATGTGGTTCAAAATAGTTTTTAAATGGCTCTTTGACAGGCCCAAGCATGGCAAACATGGCTCTGCCAGGTCTTGCCCTTCTACTTTCGTCATCCTTACTAAACCAATAGATTACATTTCTTTTTTTTTTAAATTTTTTATTATTTATTTTTTCTTCAAGTTACATCTCAATCGCAGTCCCCTCCCTACTCCCCCCTCCAGTCCCATCCTCCCACCCTCTTCTGCCTCAACCCACCCATCCCAATCCTTTTTTTTTAAGTTTAAGGTATATCTTTTTCCCCCCAACAGCTCCCCGTTTCAGTCCAATAAATGGCTCTTTCTCTTATAATAATAAATACAATTCACAACAACAGAGGTAATTAGGCCACAATTATAAGAGTTATATGGTTTAGCATACATTCCCAATGTCTAGTCCATATGTATTTGGTAACTGACTTTAACATTCTACTATCTAACCATCTCCATGAGTTTAAAGTTCTATATCTAACTCAACATTCATACTAACTTGCAACACAATTTTAAAAGCATCTTCTTAGATCCAGGGCACTCTCTTGATTCCTAAACAACTCAAAATTTAATTATAAGACTCTAGCTATCTATTCTTCAACCACCTCAGAGACCTGAGAGGGATAAATATATCTGAATATATAGGAAGTGCAGGGCCTGCAGCTTCCAGAACTAAGAAATGACATACCAGTGGCTGCCTGGACAGTTCCCAATTTCTTTCCATACATTATAGCATCAATCTTCAGCCGTTTGGCCCCATTTCTCTGACAGACATTGATTGTAGAGCAGCAATTATGAAGGACTTGCCTGCCCTGTCTTGGCAGAGCTAGGTTATTGACTTACCTGCATCCAATTTTAGTCCTTTTTAGACAGCATTCTGTCTACAGTTGGAGCAAGTGGTTTTTTTCTGCCAAGAGATAGGCTTGCGACTAATTCAATCATCTCCCACTGGAGATTCTTCTATGCTCATCTTCTACTTGGAGTAGAATAGGGAGTGCTGTCAGGAGTTGACATGTTTCAATATCAAAAATATCTAAAGTTAAGCGAACATCTTTGAATGCCACATTCTGCAGACCTCTTGAGGTTTTTGAAGAGGCCCTATATATCTTTTATATTAGGATAAGCAAGTGTTGCGTATCTCTTAGCAACTTGATTTCTGATTAGCTTAGAAAATAACTATAGTAGACTGTCATAGCACCTAACAAAATGACAGGCTTGCATGACTATTAGTTTACATTTCTTAATTATCCTAAACAGTTCGTGACAATTAGTAGCCAAAGGCCGAAACTTCACATTTCATTTTTTTCTTTATTCCTGATCCTTCCATCTTGCTTATCTGGAGTGGAGTGTCCCTATATAACAGTCCCTCACCCCAGTTCATAGGTCATATGAGGGCCAGGAGCCTCCTCATACAATGGGGGTCTACGAGGCAGTATCACCAGTGAAAAGTGTCTCATTGCCAGGGAGAGAGAACTAAAAAACAAAACAAACAGATAAAAAAGAATAAAAAACAATAAAAATAAAAATAAAAGAATAAAAAATAAAAAGACTATGTCCATGTTCCCTTTGGTGCGTTGGTTGTAGTATTGATATCCTTTACTATATAGCTAAAATCCTACTATAAGTGAATAGATGCCATATTCATCCTTCTGAGTCTGGGTTAGCTCACTCAGGATGAGCTTTTCTAGTTCCATCCATTTGGGTGCAAATTGCATAATTTCATTGTTCCTGATAGCTGAATAATATTCCATTGTGTAGATGTACCACAGTTTTTTAACTCATTCTTTGGTTGAGAGACATCTGGGATGTTTCCAGTTTCTAGCTATTACAAATAAGGCTGCTATGAACATAAATGAGGAAACTTCCTTATGATTCCATGAGGAGACATTTGGGTGTATACCCAGAAGTGGTATGGCTGGGTCTTGAGGCAAAGCTATTCCAAGTTTTCTAAGATATCGCCAGACTGACCTCCATAGTGGTTGCACAAGCCTGCACTCCCACCAGCAATGGAGGAGAGTTCACCTTTCTCCACACCCTCACCAGCATGTGCTGTCATTTGAGCTTTTGATCTTAGCCATTCTGACAGGTGTGAGATGGAATCTCAGAGTCGTCCTGAGTTGCATTTCTCTGATGATTAAGGATGTTGAGCATTTCTTCAGGTGTCTCTCAGCCATTAGGGATTCCTCCTTTGTGGATTTTCTATTTAGCTCCATCCCCCATTTTTCGACTGGATTATCTGGTTTCTTGGCATTTAATTTCTTGGGTTCTTTGTAGATTTTGGATATTAGCCCTCTGTCAGATGTGGAGTTGGTGAAGATTTTCTCCCAGTCTGTTGGTTGCCGTTTTGTTTGAATGACAGTGTCTTTTGCCTTGCAGAAGCTTTTCAGTTTCATGAGGTCCCATTTATTGATTGTTGATCTCAGGTCCTGAGCTGTTGGTGTTCTGTTTAGGAAGTTGTTACCTGTGCCTATGAGTTTGAGGGTTTTTCCCACTTTTTCTTCTAGTAGATTTAGGGTGACCGGCCTTATGTTACGGTCTTTAATCCACTTGGATTTAAGTTTTGTACAAGGTGATAAGTATGGGTCTAATTTCATTCTTTTACAAGTGGACATCCAGTTGGACCAGCACCATTTGTTGAAGATGCTGTCCTTCTTCCATTGTGCCATTTTGGCTTCTTGGTCAAAAATTAGGTGGCCATAAGTGTGTGGGTCTATTTCTGGATCTTTAGTTCGATTCAATTGATCTACTGGTCTGGTTGTATACCAATACCATGATGTTTTTACTACTATTGCTCTGTAGTACAGCTTGAAATCTGGGATGGTGATACCTCCAGATGTTTTTTTTTTATTGTAAAGTATTGATTTAGCTATTCTGGGCTTTTTGTTGTTCCATATGAAATTGAGAATAGCTCTTTCCAAGTCTATAAAGAATTGTGTTGGTATTTTGATAGGAATTGCATTGAATCTATATATTGCTCTTGGTAGGATAGCCATTTTTATTATGTTGATCCTACCTATCCATGAGCATGGGAGATCTTTCCATCTTCTAAAGGCCTCTTCCATTTCTTTCTTCAAGGTCTTTAAGTTCTTGTTGTATAGGTCCTTTACTTGCTTGGTTAGAGTTACCCCCAGGTATTTTATATTGTTCGTGGTTATTGTGAAGGGGGTTGTTTCCCTTATTTCTTTCTCAGCCCATTTGTTTGTTGTATAAAGAAGGGCTTCTGATTTTTTTGAATTAATTTTGTATCCAGCCACCTTGCTGAAGGTGTTCATCAGCTCTAAGAGTTCTCTGGTGGAATTTTTGGGGTCACTTATGTATACTATCATATCATCTGCAAATAGGGATAATTTGATTTCTTCGTTTCCAATGTTTATCTATTTGATCTCCTTTTGTTGTCTTATTGCTCTAGCAAGAACTTCAAATACTATATTGAAGAGATATGGTGAAAGTGGACATCCTTGTCTTGTCCCTGAGTTTAGAGGAAATGCTTCAAGCTTCTTTCCATTTAATTTGATGTTGGCCACTGGCCTGCTGTATATTGCCTTTATTATTTCTAGGTATGGTCCTTGTATGCCCGTTCTCTCCAGAACTTTTAGCATGAAAGGGTGTTGGATTTTGTCAAATGCTTTTTTTGCATCTAGCAAGATTATCATGTGGTTTTTTTTTTTCCTTCATCTTGTTTATATGGTGAACTACATTGATCATCTTTCGTATGTTGAACCCTCCCTGCATTCCTGGGATGAAGCCTACTTGATCACGGTGTATGATACTTTTGATGTGTTCTTGAATTCAACTTGCTAGTATTTTATTAAATATTTTTGCATCTATGTTCATGAGGGAGATTGGTCTGAAGTTCTCTTTCTTTGTTGGGTCTTTGTGTGGTTTAGGAATCAGGATGATTGTGTCCTCATAGAATGAGTCTGGCAATGTTCTTTCCGATTCTATTTGGTGAAAGAGTTTGAAGAGTATTGGTGTTAGCTCCTCTTTGAAGGTCCGGTAGAATTCTGTGCTAAGGCCATCTGGCCCTGGCTTTTTTTGGTTGGGAGATTTTTAATGACTGTTTCTATTTCCTTAGGAGTTACAGGGTTGCTTAAATGGTTAATCTGATCTTGATTTAGCATCGGTAGGTGGACTCTATCGAGAAAATTGTCCATTTCACTTAAGTTCTCAAATTTGGTGGAGTATAGATTTTTAAAGTAGGATCTAAATATTTTCAGGATTTCCTCAATGTCTGTTGTTATTTCTCCCTTTTCATTTCTGATTTTGTTGATTTGGGTTTTTTCCCTCTGTCTTTTAGTTAATTTGGCTAAGGGTCTGTCTATTTTGTTGATTTTCTCAAAGAACCAACTCTTGGTTTCATTGATTCTTTGTATAGTTCTTTTTGTTTCTGTGTTGATTTCAGCCCTAAGTTTGATGATCTCCTGCCTTCTGCTCCTTTTGGGGGTATTTGCTTCTTTTTTTTCCCAATTCACCCAGTTTGGCTATTAATTCGTTAATATGAGCTGTCACAATTTTCTTTTTAAAGGCACTTAGTGCTATGAATTTTCCTCGTAGCACTGCTTTCATTGTGTCCCATAGGTTTGGGTATGTTGTGTCTTCATTTTCATTGGATTTTAAGAAGTCTTTGATTTCCTTCTTTATTTCTTCCCTGACCTAATAGTCATCTAGTAAAGAGTGGTTCAATTTCCATATGTGTGTAGCCTTTCTGTTGATTCTTTTGCTATTGAAGTCCAGCTTTATTCCATGGTGGTCTGATAAGATACAAGGGGTTATTTCAATTTTCTTGTATCTGTTTAGGCTATCTTAGTGTCCAATTATATGGTCAATTTTGGAGAAGGTTCCATGTGGTGCTGAGAAGGAAGTGTATTCTTTCGTGTTTGGATGAAAGGTTCTGTAGATATCTGTTAGGTCCATTTGGTTCATGATCTCTGTTAGACTCATTATTTCTCTGTTTGGCTTCTGTCTTGATGATCTGTCCATTGTTGTGAGTAGGGTATTGAAGTCTCCCACTACTAAAGTGTTCGGATCGATGTGTGATTTAAGTTTTTGAAGTGTCTCTTTTACAAATGTAGGTGCTTTTGTATTTGGGGCATAGATGTTCAATATTGAGATGTCCTCTTGATGGATATTTCCCTTAACGTGTATGTAATGCCCTTCTCTGTCTTTTTTTATTAACTTCAATTGGAAATCTATTTTGTTCGATATTAGTATGTCTACTTCAGCTTGTTTCCTGTGTCCATTTGCTTGGAAGACCTTTTCCCAGCCCTTTACTTTGAGATAGTGTCTGTCTTCAATAATGAGATGTGTTTCTTGTATGCAGCAAAAAGATGGGTCTTGTTTACGGATCCAGTCTGTAAGTCTGTGTCTTTTTTTTTTTTTAAACATTTATTTATTTATTTTTTATGTATACAGTATTTGCTCTACATATATGTCCAGGCAGATCTCAATGTAGATGGCTGTGAGCCACCATGTGGTTGCTGGGAATTGAACTCAGGACCTTGGGAAGAACAGCCAGTGCTCTTAACCTCTGAGCCACCTCTCCAGCCCAAGTCTGTGTCTTTTTATTGGCAAGTTGAGTCCATTGATGTTGATGGATATTAGTGACCAGGGGTTGTTATTTCCCATTATTTTGGTATAGGTGGTCGTCTTGTGCTTCTTTTTGTTTAGTTGTTGTGGAGGTTTCAATTTCTTCTGTGTTCTTGGGTGTAGTTAACTTGTCTGGGCTGGAATTTTCTTTCTAGGATCTTCTGTAGGGCTGGGTTTGTGGGTAGATATTGTTTAAATTTGATTTTGTCATGGAATATCTTGTTTTCTCCATCTATGTTGATAGAGAGTTTTGCTGGATATAGTAGTCTGGCTGCGCACCTATGTTCTCTCAGGGCTTGTAGGATATCTGTCCAGGCCTTTCTAGCTTTTAAAGTTTCTGAGGAGAAGTCTGGTGTAATTCTGATGGGTCTGCCATTGTATGTGACTTGGCCTTTTTCTCTTACAGCTTTTAATATCTTTCTTTGTTCTCTATATTTGGAGTTTCAATTATTATGTGGCAAGAGGAGTTTCTTTTCTGATCTAATCTGTTTGGTGCTCTGTAAGCCTCTTGGATTTTTATTGGCATCTCTTTCATTAGGTTTGAGAAGTTTTCTTCTATGATTTTGTTGAAGATGTTTCCTGGACCCTGGAGTCGGGAGTCTTCTCTCTCCTCTACGCCTATAATTCTTAGGTTCCTTCTTTTCATTGAGTCCTTGATTTCTTGGATGTTGTGGGTGAGAGATTTTTTGAGCTTTCTCATTTTCTTTGGATGTTGTACTGATTTCTTCCATCAAATCTTCCATGCCTGAGATCCTGTCTTCCATCTCTTGAATCTTATTTTTGGTACTGATATCCATAGTTCGTGTTCTCTTCCCTTGGCTCTCCATTTCCATTTTTAACTCTGACTGTGTTTTCTTTATTATTTCCATTTCCATTTTCATGTCCTGAATCGTTTTATTCGTTTTGTACATTTCCTGCTCCAAATTGCTTGTCTTGGCCTGGAAGTCTTCTATTGTCCTGTCTTTCATGTTCAAGCTGAGCCACTTTGTTTTGAAGTTCTCTAATGGTGTTATCCATAATTTTCGTTTGTGAAATCGTGGCCTCTTTGAATTCCTTCATAAATTTAAGTTCTTCTTGAAGGGACTCTATCACTTTCCATAATGTAGAATTGTTATCGTTTTCATGTGTTTCAGTTGTGGTGATGTGATCTGGCTTGGCTGAAATGGCATTGCTTTCTTTTGTTGGAGTCATTCCGCCTTGAATCCTGCTTTTTCTGGGGCCCTTGGCCATTGGGAAGTCTTGGCCGTCTGTTCCTGTTGTCTTCTATTCTTAGATCCAAAGGGGGCACTTTAGTGTAGCAGTCGAATTGCCTGACTCCACTCCTGTAAGGTTTGTTTTTCCACCCTGCCTCTCGGGTGGAGACTTCACTTATCAAGGGGGCGGAGCTGTACACACTTAAGCTCTGGCTCCCTGCCGGAAGTGTCCGTAGCAAAAAAGACCAATAATAATGGAAAAGACTTCATGGTTTGCCCAGGATTGAATCCTATGGTGGGTAAAATCCACCTTCTCCCCCTGGAGCTGGCTCTGGAAACTGGCAGGTGGTGTCATGGTCGACCAAGTTCCAGTATACCACATTGGGTGGCAATCTACAGCCTCATGGGTATTCTGCCTCTGAGCTGCACGCGCTCCTGCGGGTGTGCAAGCCTTTGCCAGATAGCCAGACCCAGACCGTCTGTGTGAGACCTGGGGGAGGGGGCCAGCAGGCTGGAGAGTATCTCTGTGTGGGGTTTGAGTCTGCCTGCTGGGTATTAGATTGGAACTTACCTGGTATGTCTCTCCTGGTAGGGAGTGGGGGATCCCGATTCCCAGATTCAGCGGCTTCCATGCGTGCCTGAGAGTGGGAGGGAGCGTCCTGACCAGGGACTTTTAGTGATCCCCGGGTAGTTGAGTGAGACCCCCCGGGGGGGGGGTCAGGTCTCTTAGATATTTTTGTACAGCATCTTATAACATTCACGGTTTTCCCCAAGATTAAAATGCATCTATACGGGCCGCCGCCATCTTGGATCCCCCAATAGATTACATTTCTAAAGTTAGCTACCAAGTTTATTTCCTTATTTGGCCAGTTCCATATTCCTGACTGAAACTTCAAGGTCCAGCAATCAAAATTTATTATTTGGCTACACTGGTGAATATGTTTAATCAGGACTTACTAATTCATCCTAACACAGACTTTTCCCTTTTCTCCTTAAAAATCACTCCTGCAGAAACACCTGCTGCTGCCTTTGCCCAATCCAGAGGGAGTAGCTCCCCCTCCCCCATTTGCCCCTCAGGGTATTAAACTTCTTTTGTACTGAGAACTTGGTGACTGAGTATGTTTTGTGCCAACTCAGAGGCCCCTTTCAGTTTTTGCTTTCCAATACCCAAACAATTTTATGGTGTTAACAGCTTCCTAATGTCTGTAATTGATCTGTTCTTATAACCATGCCTAAAAGTAAATCATTGCTATATGCTAGCCATATATAATAATGGGTTGCATCATGATACTTTCACATATGTGTGCATTTTGGTGTTATTTACCCCTCCTCACTGCAGTCTCATCCTCTGTCACTCCTGATGGTCCCTTTCCTCTTTCTCGATGGGTCCTCCATCTACCTGCCTATCTTTTGCTTGTCTTTTATTTGTGACCCTAATGGGTTTAATTAAATTTTCTTATAGGAACATGAGTAAGAGATTTAGCAGTGGCTATAGCACTCAAGAAAAAATTGTCTTTCCATTCCCCAGAAACAATTAACTACTTATATATTCTCAGAGAGAGGAGGGCTGTTTGTGGTACTCTAAACCTGTTTGTGATGGAATGTTGATTGATCCAGGTCATCACAGCCTTCAGAGTACAATGGCCATGTCACATCCAGAACACAGCATCCCAAAACTCTTCCCCGTCCTCTAACTCCTACATTCACTTTGGTCCATCTTCCAAAGGTTCCCTGAGCCTCAGAGGGGTGCTATAGATGTCTCATTTAGGGTTCAGCATTCAATAATCACGTGTTCTCAGGATTTTAGTCAGTTATGAGCCTCTGTAGTAACCACCATCCACTTCATAAAATCTTTTCTAACCAAAGATTACTGCAGTAGTAGTCCATGGGCATAAAGGTAAACATTCAGAAGGTGTTTTAACCAGGTTTATAGTGCTGTATGTGCATTCCTTCTTATGTATCAGGCTCCAGATATAGTCAGAGAGTTGTTGGTTACCCACAAAACAAGCCACTATTGCACTAGTGAGCCCGTCTTGTCTGGTAGTTTGGTGGTGTAGCATAATGGGCCATCAATTGAGTAACATTATTGAAGCTATTGAAATGGTGACTGACTAGAACTAGGTGTTTTACCACCTAGAGAACAGGGCATGAAGCATAGCGACAGTGAGCATGAGCTGAATAGGGCCTTAGTCTAAAAGAGTCTTGCAGTTGTAGTGCCAGATGCTCCCCTCTTTCTTTAAGCAACATGCCCAAATGCATCTTTTCATGTGATCAAGGATTCCACCTTAAGCTTAGGTCTCAGTCCATAGTGGGAAAATATATGCTGAGAAAATATTTGTACCAGTAATTTACAACTCTTGGTCACCTTTTAGCTCCAACTATAGTAAGAACTAATGTCTACTTACTGCACATCATCTAGAGATTTGAATGAAAATTGTAGATTGTCGTGTGATTTCAGTAATTGCCTTGCATTAGTTTTTCATTGAAAATCCCTTTAGTGTTAGTTGAAGGCAAACAACATCAGAGAACTCTGAAAAGGAAGATTATATAGTCTTCAAGTTGGAAAGGGAACAAGAGGAGTGAGTCATGCTGGGACTTATAGACTATAGGCAGGCTGAAATTCAAAGAATTTGCTGTGGCAGCTTATACCATATTTGTGTCCAGAGAAGATGTATTATGCAGAATATATATTTTGCACAGACTTACCCATAACAGTTCATCAGCAAAAAATGCAGCAGTGTAAAAAAAGAGAGAGAGAGTGTGGAGTTTCTGTTGATTCTTGCAGTAAGTGGATTAGATATCACTTTAATTCAAGTTTCAATAACACTGTAAAATGAACCTTGTCTCCCACTGAATAAACAAGACATTCGGAGAGTTATCCAGGAACATCTCATTAAAATTTGCATCCTGAGACTGACAGAATTTTGGATTTCATGAGGCCTACTTATCTTAACTAGCAAACAATGTGTAACCGAACTTTTAAATTATTATTTATTACTAAATTCACTTATAACAAACACCAGTAATTTCTTAACTATTAATCCTATAAATTCCTACAACCCCTTTAACCTATCCACTAAACCTATTGATAATCATAACAACTACTTTCATAACCTTTTAGAATGATACAGTCTCTAGGGCAGGTCCTCAGTCGTCAGGAACACAGTATTTGTTGTAGATTCTTTAACACATTTAGCAGTCCTTCTTCTGGATCTCTCAGATGCAGGTTCGTCAGGGTAGTTGGTTCTGTGGGAGACTCCAGCCATCTGCAGGCCAACTTACTTCTTTTGAATCAGGAACTCAGCTGCTCTGCCTCAGTCCTTAAGGCCAGGCACAGTTTCCCCTAGGCCACTGTTCGGACAGATCAAACCCCTCTAGGCAAAAGCTGAGCCACAGGGTCCAGTCCTTGGCCTTTTGGTGTCTTGCTCAGGCTTTCTTTGCTCACCGGCTTCCTTCTGCCTCAGGGAAATTGGGCCATTGGTCTACCAGCACTTTCTCCAGCAGTACTCTCGGACCTCTCTTGTATCGGGGGGCTTAGCACGCAGCTCTCTGGCGTCATCCACTTGTCC
>CAJQZJ010031840.1:688051-699180 GCA_907164525.1 Lophiomys imhausi
GTATTCACTAAATCTAACTTATATTAACCTATCAGCCCCTACACAATGCTTTTAGGTTCCCTTATAATTTTGAACAACTTATTTATGACCAAGAGTTCTGTATTTAGTCTCTTTTGTAAATTCAGATAGTTCAGATAGGTTATACTAACACTAGGAGTCTGTTGGATGCAACCATTTTTGAAAAGGAATTGGAGTAAGAATATGCCAAAATGTTCTTCCCAATGATTCCCATCTTCTGGTTTGCATAACCATGTATAATCATCTCCCACCTGGGTTAGCATTGATTTCTAGGACTGACAGAATTGGTGAGTAAAACTGTGAAATATAGTATCTCTCTCTCTCTCTCAATATCTCTGTCTCTCACACATCTCTTGCTCTGGAGAAGCCAGTTGCCATGTCAGCAAGACTGGGCAAATCTTGTGGAGAGGTTTATTTAATGGGGAGCTGAGATCTCCTGCCAGTTGCAATGTAAGCTGAGCATGCCATCTTGGGAGTGGAGCATCCATCCCCAACCTGCAGCTGATTAAAGCCCCCCTGGCTGACATCTTAGCTATGAACCATCTAACTAAATCACTCATGGATATTTGACCCATGAAGATAGACATCTGTTATCTTAAGCATCGATTTCAGAGTTATAGAGCAGTACATGTCTGATGCCAGAGTCTATACATAATCAACAATTAGATAAAGCTGTCAAATCACTTCCTGAACTGGGCCTGTGAGTCAGGGAGCGTTCACACACATATGGCTTAGTCATTGATACAGCATCAGTGCGAGCATGTTTGATTAACTCAGCCTGGATACAGCATCAGGGCAAGCATGTTTGATAAACTCAGCCTGGCTTCCCAGCATGAGTCTGTAACTCTGACTCAATATTGATGCATTCTTTCAAAAAGTGCATATAGCACCTGGAGAGATATCTCAGTGGTTAAGAGCACTTGTTGTTCTTGCAGAAAACTCAGGTTCAGTTCCCAGCACCCACATGGCACCTTATAGCCACCTTGAACTCCAACTCTAGGGGAGTCCACACCTTCTTCTAGTGCTGTGGGTACTCTATACATGTTTTACATATACACACTCAGGTACATATAAAATTTAATATAAACATACAATAAATTTAAAAAATATTTATGTATTACAGAAGCCTTCTGCTCCTCTTATTGGCCCCATGTAGAGGCTCATCTTGGTATAAATGTCCAGTTCCCTTTTTCATTTACTCATCCTTTCCTAATTCTCTTGAGATTTGGTTATAGCTCTGGGCTGCAAATTTCACTCCTGAATTGGTAGGAGTGTGCAGACTATATGGACTTGTTTTGTTTTTAATTCTATAACTCATCTGGTTTTCCTTGGGATGCTTGGGAACAAATCAGCTAAAGTAGCTAACAAGTGACTTTCCTCCTCTGGTTATTATACAATCTGATTTGCAGTTTAAGAAGCACTTCCAACTCACTGCTTTGCAGAAAAGGTAGGCATTGTTTATTCCATTTCTTAGCTGTCAGTCCTTTGCTTAGCATCTACTTCCATTAAAAAAAAAAAAAAAAAAAAAAGATCTGGTATGTGGTAGGAACCCTGACACAAGATCTCAGAGATATCAGAGTTAAAGCAAACCTACGCACCTTGGTATGGTGACCCTTGGCTCCCTGTCTTTTGGAGTGGTGCCCTCTGCCCCAAATCTGTCCACAAATGCATTCTGCATTCTGACTACTGCTTCTTCTTCTGCGTCTTGCTTAGTGCTTGTTGGTCTTCACGAGTATTATTCCCTAAATCCTCTCCTGTGGGCTCTGGGAAGGCCCTGAGCCCCTAGGGTGACCCCGGGTCAGACCCCACCTGGGATGTAGCTGGCGCGGTCATTGCAGAGCTCTGTACTGTGGTTTCCAGACAGCTCCCCACACTGCTTGGCTCCTATCTGTGCTATTTAGGATCATGGGGAGCCAAGGGAAGCTAAAATGCCAGGTTCACTTTGTCCAGCAGCTAATTTGATTTAGGTTTGTTGTGGACAATGCAGTTAAAAGAAACATTTAAGAAAATTTTCTTGTGGGGTTTGGGGGCTTCCCATCTAATTTTAGCCAAACATAACTTACTGGAAACATTAGAGTGTACTCACTCTAGACTGAAGCTCATATTTGACCACACAATGCACTGGTTTCACTTCATCACTTTTATGCCTCCTTTTTTTTTTTTTTCTCAATTTCCTTGGTTCCTATCTCCCTTCCATGATGTAATGTCATTGGTCTGCTATAGTAAGAAATGGATTATTGATTGGCTCCCCACCAGCATATAGCTAGAAGAAGCATTATTTTCTTATATCATTAAGGAAAAAACATATAAGCAAAATCCTCCAGCATAGACCATAAATTAATTGCCTTGGGATAGTTTTGGGTGGGGGAAGGACAAATAACTCAGAAATAAAGAAAATGTAAAAAGAAAAGTTTACACTCAGAATTGCCTAGATTAGACCACATCATACCTGTTTCTGCTATTTTTTTTATTGCTGATATTTTTTTCAGACATAGATTTTCATCTGTTAAAGAAGATGGTTGCACATGGATCCAAGGCTGAGGACTCATTTGGAAAATTCCTGGAGTAGCTGTTACAGAAGAAGGGTAAAGTGATTAATGTTCTTTTTCAAATAGTCTTTTATACAGTTACCCTTAATGCAAAGGAAGAGAAGAAATCTACTTACACATGAAAGCATAAAGCAAGGCAGATTTACGTTCAGCACAAGAGGAAGTGGTAAGTGGGCAGGCATGGCATTCATTGGCCATGGGGGCATCAAATAACTTTACAGTGACATGCCTGGAGGGGAGAAGCAATTTGCAGACACCACAATGTCACTGAAGTGCACCCTCCTGGTTTAACTGTCCCACCTACTTCCTGAAGAGGAGCAGAGAGGAAAAGCAGGGACATAGAGACTCTGATAAGGGCTTTGTGATCTTATTGGGTGCTCTGACACTTCCAGGACTTCTAGGACAATATATGCTTTATGTATCTCACAGCTACCCAGGAAAGCGTAGGATTTCATCAAGTATCAGTTCCATTGAACATTACATTCTGAAATCTTGACATCAGTGGAAATGAAGTTCCCTGTGTGAGGACAAACAAACAAACGACACTGAATATGGTGCCACATATTTATAATTCTGCCATTGGAGAGGCAGAGATGGGCTGATCCCTGGGACTTGCTGGTCAACTAGAATGTCTCACTTGAGGAGCCCTAGGTCCCACTGAGAAACCTGTGTCAAAAAATCAAGGTGTATGTTTTCTGACAGGAAAAAAATTAAAAGATATCTGAGGTTGACCTCTGACCTCAACCCACATACAGACATATGTGCATACACACACAAGAACATGTGCACACACACACACACACACACACACACACACACACACACACACACACACACCACAGTAGAAATCACATTTCTGGAGGTCTGCCAATGAGTACATTTTAGACTTCCTTCAATCAGTGACTAACCACAGACGTGCCGCTGTCATCTGCCAACCTTCTCTTCTCTTTGGTGGCAATGCCACCTCTTCCCATTTGGAAAACACCCATCCTATGGCCAAAATCCCATGGAACTTCTTTTAGAAATAAATAGTTGTTAAACACTTTCTCGAGGGCCTTTTGCCTTTCTGAGACTAATACCCATTGTGAATCATCTTTCTGAGAGCATTTTCTCGTAGCAATTGTGATACAATAATACAGGGATGATCTCCTGTGACAGTCCTCTATGGCCCATCAGGTGTCACTTTGACAAGAGGCTCAAATGACTCATGGTGCCATTCCCCATTGAGACTAGGTGACAGATGGTGCAGTTTGGATGAAGGTCTTTTTTTTTTTTTTCTGTGTGTATGCAGAGAATTGAAACACAGGGCCAGGGCAGATATTCCAAGATGCCGGTGGTACCACTGCCCACTTGAATGATGAAGATGCAATGCTCATTTTGATAGGATATTAAAGGTGCTTCAGAAGAGGGGACTTGTCACAAGTTCTGGAGTCAGTAGCCCAAATTATGGCTTCAGGAAGTGAGACAGTGTGCGTAAGAGTTCCTGGGACTTGATAAGGGACAAATGTTGGCATCTTAATTATGTCAGGGAAGGGAGAAGCTCTAAGATGGTTAACTTTTAGTTCAGTTGTTGCTAGCTGATTTCAAGAGCAAACCTGAGCAACTTGGAGCCATGAAGGTACAGCTATACCAAGGAATCCTTGTATTCCAAATGGCTTGATCTCCCACTGGCCTCTTTTTCCCCTCCCTGCTCTGCTCTGCTTTTCTGAAGCCCCAGATTCCCTGTCTTCTTTCACCTTCAAGGTGGAAGGCTGATACATGAATGGAGAGGGTTTTCCATTTCTCTTTACAAAGTTGCTTGAAAGTCTATTCTTCCATATGGGAACTTTGTGTCTTTCAATGTACCTCCAAATCTATCCATCTACATCATCATCATCATCATCATCATCATCATCATCATTATTAATTGTCATCATTGTTATCATTATCCTTATTATCTTTACTGAACTGCCTTTGTTTTTAACCTCTGACATCCAAACACATGCTGGAAAGATTGGAGGTGTGGCTCTTCTTCACTGTGAAACTGCTCATGCTTTCAGCTGAAATATCTGCATGCAGCTGGGAAGACACTGTCCTAGGCTTTCTTGATTTTTCTGGGAGAGAAGCTGGAGTGCTGAGTTATGAGTTAGCTGGAAATACCTGCTTGGTTTTCAGAAAGCCTCTCATCTGTGGTTGGCTTCATATCACACAGACGTTCTTCTCCACATTCCCGGATCCTATGATATACGGACACTGCGTTAAAAGCAGGAGATCTAATGTAGTCATTCTAGCCTACACACATAAAGATGATGCTCAAGTGTTTACAGGAAATAAAACACCAATTCCAGGTAACAGCTTTACAGCTGTCATCTAAGGTGACAGCTCCTCTGGAGCAGTACCTTAAAATAGAAGTTGGTGACATCTGTGTATTAATTTGGTCTATTTGTATTCTAGGCAAATTGGATTGGGAAGGGCTTTAAGTCACAGGGACAATGACAGGCATTTCCCACTTACCTTAATTATAGAATTTTTACTACGGAAATGGCTTATCAGCAACTGCAGTTTGTTTATCTATTTCTCCCTTCTTGAAAATTAGATCACATAAACCATAAAGGTCTCAGATTGATTTTGCAGACATTGGATTGTTTTAAACAAAAAAGGCAACAGCCTCAGAATAATTGACTCAGTCTTGTTATAGAGACACAGCTCCAGGGCAAAGCGCTAGGCACTTTTGCATTCAACATTCTCGTTTGAGAAAATGCTCTGCAGCTTTTCTAGGAGCTGTTTTAAATTTATTTCTGCCTGCTCCAAATTCATTGCGTAGTCAAGATAGCCTTCTTTATCGTTACATTTTACATTCTAAGAATTCATGTTTAAAACAACAGACTGCCTTTCAAAAAAGCATTCGGAATGCATGCAGCTCAGCTATCTCCCTTTACAAAGTCCCGTTAAGCCTAGAGATTGTTACTGGGTGAAGTCAGGTGGTAAATCTATCCTGGTCTGAGGTGTGTTCAGTCTGCTGACTGGAATGCTTTGGTGGACATGATTTTAAAAAGCTCCCACCTCCGATCTATTTAGCTTCCTATCCCTTTGCCTTCAATAATGTATGAAATCTCTTTTAGGATATTACACATTTTCTTCCAAATTTATCTCCCCTGGTCGACCAAAAGACACTCTTTTCCATTATACTTTTTATGAGAGCCAAACCATGACATGGGGCTTCAATTAACAAGTGTCAAAAAAACCCATGCCTCTGACATCTGTCTTGTAACCCACAGTAGCCAGTTTTGAGACATCCCTGGGAATTGCTGCAGAGAAATAGGGCACATTTTCTGACATTCAGCCTAAATAATGTGGCTTTGTTAGCAAGGAAAAAAATCCTACTCAAGACCTTGGTTTGAATTTGGGTCATACCTATTAACATGGCTGTAATGTTCTGATTACATTTTGACAAACAGTTCCATCACAATAGATTTTAGAAGGGCAGGTCTCTTTTCTTCGCTTCATTGTGGGCTCATTTTGCAGCATGGGCAGAACATGAACTTTTTTTTTTTTAAACATCAGACTTTTTAAGGAAATATTCATTAATGACGAGACATTTGTGGAATTTAAAGAGTATTAGAATATATTCAGCAGTAATAACAATTGGCCTTCTAGTTCTTGCTGGGTTTTCTATTTTATTTTTGTAAATCATTCACACAAAAGTTCACAGTTGGAGAAATGCAAATATACTTTCTAGCTCCCCTTTTTTCTTTTTAGTGGGGAGATATCCTCACTTTTATTTGTCTTGATTTTGCCTTTATAAGAAAGGGCCACAGTTAGAACAATGAGGGTTTTCTGGAGACATACCTACAGCAGTTTCTAAGAGGCAAATGGGGAAACTGAACAAACCTGTTTCCAAACAGCCTGCCATCTAATGGGTACTGTGTTTCATTTTACAGAGTGCTATGTATGTCTCCATTTATTTAAAAGAACTTTTCATTTTATGATGAAGACTATGTGTTATGACTGGCAAAACAGACAGATAAAGGAACCCAATTAATGACCCAGGAATGTATCTTGACCAATCAATATTACAGGCTACTGACCCAAATTCTATCCAAGGCACCTGAATAGATACAGATTTTTGCACAACTTGAAATCTTAGCCACTCTCTTTCCATTTCAGCAGCAATCAGACCTCATGCCTGGGCAGAAACGCCAGAACAGAGTAGGCATAGCAGACAATGTGCCTCCCTCTGGAGTGAAATCACAGGTGACAGAAAAAAAAAAGAAAAAAAAGCTTTAAGCTTGGAAGTTCTAAGATTATTATGATTCAAAACAGGAGCCTTTTGTCTTCAGTTACTATGTAGCAAGGAGAATTAAATCACTGTTCTGAGTGTAGCAGGAGAAGAAGCAAGTATCTGGGTAATACAAATAAAACCCAGACTGTTCATCATTCACTCTGTGATTGATTCCAGAGTCAGACTGTTCTTAAAATATGTAGGGAGAATTTTCTAGAATGGTGACTTCAGTCCTTTACTTGATAAATTTAGAGTAATTTTGACTATAGAGCATATTTGCATAAAAGGCATATATAGATTAAACTTAATGTGTATGACAAGGTTAATTATCCCAAACTCGTATGAGCACTTCCTAGGTCAGAATATAGGCTGCTCAAATAACTAAGTCTGATGTCCATTCAGAAATCCTTCAAGCATCCCTGCTAGGAGTCCAGTTATGAAACAGGCCCCCAGCTGCTGCTTTTCCAGGATTCACATTCGTAGTAGCATACTCCCAGCCAGTGACCACACATGGCTAGTCCTCTAGAGCAACCCTTCATTCAGGACATAGAACACCTCTGTGAGGCCTTCTGTTTGTGTGTGTATGTATTGGGTGTGGGAAACTGTGCATCTGTTCAAAATCTTTTCAGAACTATGAAGCACTCCGAGGTTCTTTTGATGCTATTTTCATCATGATATGCACCTCTAAATTCCAAATGGCCAGAAATATATTGTAGAAGATTATTCTACCAATTCCTCTTTACTTTCCCTTGTCCCCACCACAGGTATTTTTTTCTAATAAATCCCTTATACTTCTAATATTATTGTGTGTGTGTGTGTGTGTGTGTGTGTGTGTGTGTGTGTGAAGGTTTACATGTGTAGGCACACATGGAGAGCACAGGATAATGTATAATGCTCTCTTCATCCTTGTATCTTAAGAGAAGGTCTTTTGCTGGCCTGGACCTCTCTAAGGAGACTACACTGTTTGACAGGTGAGTCCCAGAGATCCAGATCTGTTGGGAAATGTTTAACTGTGTAGTCTATAGTTTTTCTTTACTCACGGCAAGACAATATTACCTGACAAGTGAATCTCAAGTAGATAAAAATCATTCTGGTGTTTTGAGTTAGCAGTAGTAGTTTGGGTTAGTGCACAGCTGATTAAAAAACATATTTATCTGTGAGGATGTCAAAGCATTTGTTCATTCAGTGTCAGATGTGAGTATAATAATAATTATTATTGTTTACAACCTAGGTGCATCACTTAGTATCTCCAGTTTAATTCAATTAACCTTTGATGAGCTAAATGTTATAGGTATGAGGACCAATTATTTTGTTTTGGCAGTTTAAATTTAGTTGCATATCTGGGTACACAAAACAAAATCGTTGTCTATATTAAACCCTCAGATAAGTTATGCATATTTTCAGAAAGCTAATATGCTGGTTATTATTATTTTTTGGTCAGCTTGACAGAAGCTAGGGTCGTCTGGGAAGAGCAAATCTCTATTGAGAAAATGCCTGCATCAGAACAGCCTGCAAGGGGGCCTTTTCTTAACTAATTATTGATGTTGAGGGTCCAGCCCACTGTGGGCAGTGGCTCTCCTAGCCTGCTGGTCCTTTGTTGTATAAGAAATCTCATAGCCTAGTGGGTGTGCTGGGTGTTTCTTTCTAGATATATAGATGTTATAATTCTTGCTTACAAAATTAGACATCTCTTCTTCCAATCTGTGGTTCCTATACCACCTGTAAATGAATGAAAATCTTAATTGAGGATGGGTTTGATCTTGCTTAAGCAAGTAATAACACTTTAAAAGTCAAAACAAATGAATCAAACTGAAATTTTTTGTTTAAGCTATTTAGGGACATAATTAGTAAAACTAAGCAAGATCTGTTAACATCTGATGAATATGTCTATGGTTGCTAGGGCCAGAAAGAACATAGGCAAAAGCAAGCTGACATTCTTAGTATTTTCATGTGTCAGGATACATGTAATTGTGGAATATCTTTGCACATATATATTTCACTTCCATATATACACATAATTATGTAAGTCATATACGTGTATTACATGCTCACATTTGATCATGTTATATGTATGTGTATATTATCCATGTTTCCTAGTTTTCCACTTCAAAATCTTTTAGAATTTCCTGAGTAAAAGTATGATATTTATAGAGATACAGTGAATCCATTTAATTAAGCTGAATTTATACTGATAAGGGGAGTTATATAGCTTGAAGACAGGAGTTGATTATCAGGAAAACAACCATATGATAGACAACAGAGATTTGTCAGCCCTGCATTCAAGTTTCCAGGGAAGGCCTCTTAGAACTTAAGTTTAGTCACATGACCATTGATCCTGTCGATCTTGCCTAAGTAATTCAAATAGAAGATTTCCATAACACTTAGAACTTCCCTGGTACTAGCCACATCCATGTGCCAGAAGGTAGCATAGTGCACTTTGTGCAACAGGGAGTTTTCATTTCTCCATATTCCAATCTTGTTTTCTCTATCTTTTTTTTTTATGTCTTGCAGCCTCTGTAATAAAGTTGCAACTCTAAGTGAACCATTTTTCTGCAGTCTGTAAATTATTCTATGGGTTTAGGAAATTCCAATATATTAAAGGAAGCTCTGGATTGGATGCCAGCTGGGTATAAATGAAGTTCACCTAGGAATAGCTAGGAGTTGTGGTTGCCATCTGAAGGAGGACACTCTTGGAGCACCAAGGTGATTGACATGTAGGGTCTATGCTAAATCTGAAATTAGTATCAGAACTGATCTAAATTGAAGAGCACCTAGTTGTAGAATTGCTGTGGAAAACAACACTTTAACAATCACTCTGGATCAAGTATTTAGGCCTTTGATTCCCAGAGTTAAGAACTAAACCTAGGACCATGCACATACTAATCAAATGTTTTATTACTGAGTGAAAATATGTTGTTAATTTTAATGTAGAATATAGGTAGCAAATGTCATGAGTGTTATGACAGTAACTGAGAAATTTATAATTAAAAAACTCAAGGTAACAAATGATCTCAGTGCACAGGCCACTGAAGCAATATTCCAGCTACAAGCTAAAAATATTCATTCTGATCCCAGTTTTTCTTAGAAATCTTGGTTTAATCTTTAAATACTGGGAAGTTATGGCTTTCATCCCCACTCTATCTGCAATGTTTTATATATATAATAATTTCCTCCAAGGTCCTTCACAATATGGATTCTGTGTATTCATGTTGTTTATTCTTTCCATGGTTGTTGCCTTCTTGCCCATATTATCACTTTAATATTTCTATTTCCCCACCCCTCTACTCTCAGACTACCTGGGAAGTACAGAATGGGTGGGAAGAAAATATTACATTATGGAAAATGGTTCTGAATAAAAATGTGGTTAAGACTCACTATCTTAGTTCTTTCTCTATTGCTGTGATCAGACCATGGTAATTTACAAAGAAAGAATTTATTGGGGGCTCATAGTTTCAGAGGATTAGAGACTATGAGCATTATGGTGGGGAGCATGGCAGTGGGCAGGCAAGTATAGTGCTAGAGGGGTAGTTGGGAGCTTATGTCTTGATATATAAGCTGGAGGTGTATACACACACACACACACACACAGAAAGAGAGAGAGAGAGAGAGAGAGAGAGAGAGAGAGAGAGAGAGAGATCCCTAATTGGGAATGGCATGGGCTTTTAAAAATTGAAAGCCTCCCTCAGAGACACACATCTCCAATGAGGCCATACCTCATAGTCCTTCCCAAACAGTTCCACCAGTTGGGGACCAACTATTCAAGCAAATGAGAACTTATGAGCCATTATCAGTCCAGCTACCACACTCACCCTGGAGAACTATTTCTTTCCTATTTTTTTTTTAAACATAGGTTTCCTGATGCTTTTTCAGAAATTCTTCTCATACATTCTGGCTTTTATTCCATGAGTCTGCATTTTATCAAGCTCTCATGTCCAGCCCAGGTCAGGAATTGATTTCAGTGTTTTTTTTCTTCTCGCATTTGAAGAAGACAGTGCTGATAAGATGTACTTGGCTGTTTCTCCAAGACCCAAAAAATTCTGCCTTTGTGATTCTATTATCCATATTGATAAATTTTGGAGGCCAATATCAGCTGAAAAAGCATGTGCTTTGTTCATTGGACACAGCCATTGAATGAGATACTATTCCATTCATGAATAATGAGCAAGCTTCCTTAATAAAACCTTTGTACCTTTAAAAACTATACTTTATCCTTTGTTGTGAGTGGGGTGTTGAAGTCTCCCACTACTAGCCTGGAGATTGATGCTGGAATGTATGGAGAGAAAATGGGAACTGTCCAGGCA
>CAJQZJ010031840.1:704180-728079 GCA_907164525.1 Lophiomys imhausi
TGAGATGTAACTTGAAGAAAAAAAAATAAAGTATTTAAAAAAAAAAAGAATAATAAAACTTGTGTTTTCAGAAATACAGTCAAAAAAAACTATACTTTATCATACTAATGCATGAAGACCTCTACTTTTGTAACAATGAGTCACTGAAATTAAATCTTAGACTTTGAGTGAGTATAACAATTTAATTGGTCTTATATATTTCATTATTGTGATAGTCAGGGATATACTCTGAAATTTTCATTTGCATAGTATTAAATGCCTTAAGGAGATACACTTTTTTTTTCCATTGGCAAAGAAATCTATGAAAATGTTTTTATACTAATTGGGTTTTTAAAATTCTCATTACAGCATTTGTAGTTTTCCCAAGAAATAATTTCATACCCCATCTCAAATAACAAAAGAACACCAGTAAGCTGTTATATCTAGGATTGTTACAGAGAACTAGATTTTTATATAAAAGCCTAAAATTTGGTCAAGGGAAGGTGGCATATGAGAAGTAGAGGTGGACCTGGTACAAGGAAGTCACAGGCTGAGATACTCAAATTACAGAGATGTTTGGGTTACTTCTTCCTATCGAATACACATGCTAACAATAATATGCAAATCATAAGAGGACAGGGAGAATAGAAAATTCTACATCTGATTATTTGGTGGCACTAATGCCATGTGAATGAGCCAGTTGCCTCCAGCACTCCTCTTTCCAGCATGCTAATCTGAAACATGGTACCCAGCCCCTGATTTCTGTCCAAAAATGCTCTTGGGGAAGAAAGGAAGCAGATTTTAGAGTCACATCTATAGAAGAGATAGACAAGGAAGTGTAGAGTGAATAGGATGTTATGAAAAGCTGGAACATTTGCAAAGCACATGCTTCCAGAGAAATGTGGCCTGAAAGAGCTAGGACGACAGCATTTCCCTCAGAACAGTTGCATTCAAGAACTGCATTGCTGCTAAGATGTGGCAGCTTTAGGAGCCTTGTACTTTCCAAGTCTAGAGCTCCCCTTACCTCCTATCCACCAGGGATTTAGGGAATGAGGTGAGTCTTTTATTTAAAGACGAGTGTTAAGAAAATGATTACAGACAAGATTGGGCACATTCAGGGTGGAAATCATGCAATTCACAGCCAAACGGATGGAACTAGAGAAGCTCATCCTGAGTGAGCTAACCCAGACTCAGAAAGATGCACTTATAATTGGATTTTACCCATATAGTAGAGGATAACTATTCTACAACCGACACAACAAAAAGATCAGGAACATAGATAGACTTTGTTACCTATTAATGCGACAATCTGCCCTAGGGGTGCTACCATGTAGGCCCCCAGTGCAAGAGGAAGCTCTGAGCTCTCATATGACTGTTGAGCAGAGAGGGACTGATATGTAGGGACACTCCACATTGGAGGAGAGGGATGGGTGGGAGAGGAAGGAGAAGTGGGAGGGAACTGGGAAGGGTGGAAAGAGGGCAGGCACTATTATGGAGATGTAACTTGATGTAATAAATAAACATTATAATAAAAGAGAGAAAGAAAATTATTACATGCATGCAACAACAGGGCTCCCAAGGGTAGATAACAGCAAAAAAGCAGGTGTGGACCAAGAGAAGGAAGCATTTCTGAAAGGACGGGGCAGGAATTTGCCCCAGGGTGCTGGAGGGAAAGTAGGGTAGGTATTAGTTCCTGATGTTTAAGAGGGAAATCTGGTATATGGTGACTGATCTGGTATGTCAAGAAAGCTTGCGTGTTCTAAAGGACATCTTGCCCAGAACAGCTTTTCTATGCAAGAACTGGCTGCAAACTTATTTGTTACTGGCACAATTTAAATAGTGAAAGTAAAGACAAGAAACCTTACTTCTTGCTCCTTGTACCATCAGTTAGTGTTATGGTTACCTCTAAAGCCATCTAGAATTGTTCAAAGGGTGAAGGAGGGGGAAAGACGCAGAGAGGAAGAGAGAGAGAAGGGGAGGACAAGAGAGGGAAAAGGGACAAAAGAGTGCAAGGAGAAAGAAAGAAGTAAAAGAAGGAAAGAAAATGTATTTAAAGGAATATACTTTAGCAATCCAGAAGCAATGATGCCATTCTTTCGTCAAGATTTTTTTACTATTTTTGACTATTTTCACAGCACTATATACAAAATGAGGAAACAGGAAATAATCAATAGCTTCTGATCATGTGCTTGCTATCTTCAGAATCAATTAGATAAGCACATTACTTCACACCGACAATACACTAAACTCCCAGGGACTGGGTTTGAAGGTACAATCCTATCTTCTCAGATTACTCTTGCTTGTGGCAAGTCAATAAAATCAAAATCAGAGAGCAACAGTTAAGAAAGAAAGAAAGAAAGCTAAACTAACCAACACAGATTCCCTTACTCCTGTTGATGTCTAAACTCCCAGGGGCTGGGTTTGAAGATTGAGAATCTAAGGAAGTAACTGAATTTAAAAGAGGTCATAAATGTGGGGTCCTGGTCTCACAGGGCTGGTGTTCCTGTAAGAGGAGAGAGACCATGGAGAACATGTTAGCATTCTTACATTCTGCTTTTTTATATCTTTCTTATCTTGTGCCATATGAGGGACAGTGAGGTGACCGTCTACAAACTAGAAAGAAATCATAGTCTTTGGTCTGAGTCTTCATGTCTCTGGAATGGTTTTAATGAACTATTTTATTGTATAAGGTATATAAGCTATGGTGTTTCACTATTCCAACTGAACTGACTAATATGACTAAAGAAAATAATAGCATATTAATTACAGAAGATTTAATAACTGTAGAAACACAGAAGGAATAAAAAGTTAACAACTTGATTAGATTTAAAAAGAGAGGGAGAAAGAACAACTGTATTCATACCATCAGAAAATATAGCCCCTAGAGGTCTTAGTCTCTTCTGTATGTCTGGTCTGTGTTGAGGTGTGTATGTGGACCCAAGTGAAGACAGTATACCTATTTGATACGACTGTTTCGTCTATAACTTATAATTTGGTTCTTTTCTGAACAGTGATTTCTCTGGCTCTAAACTGTGATTAAAGGAAATCTGTCATTTCTGTCCTTGAAATCAAGATCTTGCACTCTTGGGGACAGGCACAGATGTCAACAAAGAGGTAGCTATACCCCAGATGTGCCCCCTATCTTCACTAACAAATCTGCATTGATCTTAAATCTGCAAGACAGATTTTTGGTCAGAAAGTCCAACAAATTTTATTGATGTGAAATCCATTGAAAAACAAGTGAACCCAACTTAAAATAGAGAATTCAGAAGGTGAAAGACAAAAAATTTTGTTTCTTTGCATGTGTCCTAATAACTGAACTGAAGGAACTAGGAAGTCTGGGTGGATAGAATAACATAAACACACATAGGCAGCAATGCCTCAGACTTTTCCTCCTCATGTTTTTGGTCTCCATCGCTCAGTATACCATTCACTCAAGTCAGTGGATTCTGTCCTTTTTCTCCTTGTCTTTTTTTTTTTTTTAATTCACAAAGCTCATAGAAACATAATCCAAGATAATGAGAGCATAATTTTAATTTATTTCCATTTCAGATTTTTATGCCCATAATTACGTTTGTGTTAAATGAGATTAAAATGTCAATCTGCCAAGTTGCTTCTTGCTTTGTGACCTTTTGCACACAGAGTTTATCATCCTGACAAATAAAAAGCCCTCTTCAAAACCCAAGATGAAATACAAATTGCGTCTTTTCAAATTAGAAAACAATCATCCATCGTGTTATTTAAAATTAGATGAGATACCCAGTGCAGATTAAAGTCTCGAGCAATTTGGATCTTACAACATTCACATATGACTTAATTTAGTAGTAAAGAACAAAGCTGTTGTGAGTTGACGTTGTTAATTCTAGTCCCTCAAAATGAATGAAGAGTGGGTATAAAAATGCAGATTTCATTTTCACAAAAACATTCTGATATTTTGCTCCTTTTCTAAACTGCAGTTATCTCCCCAAGTGAGGGAGTTCTAGGTTAATGTCAATGAGACACAACTAGCATTTCCCAATATACTGGACCCTGATTTTCTTCCATCTCATAATGCATTTCATTTTACAAGTTGCCCTTAAAACTCAGAAGACACCTTTCTTGGCTTTGAGCTTCCTAAGAGTCGTGAATGTCTTACCCTCAGGATGGGGAGCTCACACTTCGGTCAACTGTCCTTGATCATGGTTAGGCCTAGTGATGTTTCCAGGACATCGTTCTCATCATTTGGCTTTCCTTTCTCCCCTGGTGTGTGCTCAGGAGAAGACTTTAGAGAATAACTGTGTGTTGCCTTTTTACTAGAATCAACAAGTCTACAATTCATCACTTCCTCTGAATTTCATATCTGCAGATATTATGATTTTCAGTTAATTTTTCTTTAATTTTCATTAGTTCTTTGAGATTTTTGTACAATATGTTTTGATCATATTTACCCCTCCTCCAAGTCCTCCCATATCCACACCCTCTTTCTTGTTCTCTCTTTCTTTTTTAGAACTCATTGTATCCTACTCAGATTGTCCATTATGTTCTTAAATGAATGGCCATCCACTTGAGTATAATTGATCTAGTACAGACTACACCCTGATAGAAAATTGAGCACCAACTCAAGAAGCTATTAATTGCTTATATGTACCAGCTAGGGGTGGGCTTTGTGCCTACCTCCTCTCTCCCAGCTGGAATTTGGTCTGGCTTGAGCTTGACCATGCCTAGTTCTTACAGTCTTTCTGCTGCCTTTTCCACAATGATTTGTTTCCTATTTTATCAATATCCAGCCAAGATCTAATTATTTGTGTAAAAATAAGCAAGTATATTCATTTGATTAGTATGCATTTTTTGTCTTTAACAAATTTTAAAAAATAGGCATACCAAATGAAATTTATGATTTCTTCAGTAAATATTTAATTTGTGTACTTATTTTATACATTCATATACCTGTGTAGTTTAAAATTTTCTCAAAATGAAAAGGGATCATGAATGGGAAATTTTAAGAAACTCTGGGTTAAATGACAGAGTTAAGATCATGCTGGAGAGGAAAGGCATAGGTGAGCCTAGAGTGATCAGGCTGCTCCTGGGGTCTGGTGGATTTTGTTTTTCAAGGACAGGCCATGCTCCTCTTTCTCCTCTTCATTGTACTTTCTACACGACGCCCCCATATGGAGCTTTTCTTAAATGTTGATGCTGCCTCTTGGTGTAAGGAAGCAGTTCTCAACCTGTGGCTCATGACCCTTTGGGAGTTCAAAGACCCTTTCACAGGGGTCACCTAAGACTATCAGAAAACATATGTTTATATTACAACTCATACCAATAGCAAAATTACAGTTATTAGCTAGCAACAAAAGTCATTTTATTGTTGGGGGTCACCACAACATGAGGAACTGTATTAAAGGGTCACAGAAGTAGAAAGGTTGAAGACCACTGCTATAGGGATTGTTGTTGCCATCTCCTTGGTGTGTTGGGAGAGACCACTCTGTCTGTTACCTCACCTCTCTTCCAACCCCAGTAAGGGGTTTTTGTATGAACTTTTGGCTTCAGTGTATCTGGGCTCAAATGCAAATAAACTTCACTGGAAAGAAAGCAAATTATTCCCTATTAAATTCAGCACATTCCATGTAAAAAAATTGCAAGGGGGGGGGGGAAAGCAAGCTTTAGGTAGAGCTATTCCAAGTTTTCTAAGATATCGCCAGACAGACCTCCGGAGTGGTTGCACAAGCCTTTACTCCCACCAACACTGGAGGAGGATTCCCCTTTCTCCACACCCTCGCCAGCATGTGCTGTCATCTGAGCTTTTGATCTTAGCCATTATGACAGGTGTGAGATGGAATCTCAGAGTAATCTTAGGTTGCATTTCTCTGATGATTAAGGATTTTGAGTGTTTCTTCAAGTGTCTCTCAGCCATTAGGGATTCCTCCTTTGTGAATTCTCTGTTTATCTCTGTTTCCCATCTTATGATTGGATTATTTGGTTTCTTGGCATTTAGTTTCTTGAGTTAGGGATACATCCAAATGATTCCTCACCAAACCACAAAGACGTTTCCTCATCTATGTTCATAGCAGCCTTATTTGTAATAGTTAGAAACTGGAAAGAACCCAGATGTAACTCACCTGAGGAATGGATTAAAAAAAAAAAAAAAAAACTGTGGCACATCTACACAATGGAATACTTCTCACCCATCAGAAACAACGAAATCATGCAATTTGCAGCCAAGTGGATAGACCTAGAGAAGCTCATCCTAAATAAGCTAACCCAGACTCAGAAGGTTGCACATGGCATCTATTCAGTTATAATCGGAATTTAGCCATATAGTACAGGATAACTATACTACAGCCAATGCACCAAAGGGAACAGGAACACAGACTTTGTTACCTGTCAATGAGACACTTTGCCCTAGTGGGGCTGCCTTGTAGGCCCCCAGAGTATGAGGAGGCTCTTGGCCCTCATATGACTGCTGAACTGGGGTGGAGGACTGACATGCAGGGATACTCCACTGCAGAGGAGTGGTATGGAAGGGATGGGAGTAGAGGGTGGGAGGGTGAGACTGGGAGGGATTGAAAGAGGGTACTGTGATGGAGATGTAACCTGAAGGAATAAATAAACATAAAAAAGGCAAGCTTTAAGTCATGTTTTCTTATCTGGAAACAAGGAGTAAGTGAGACAGACTTGCATGTAAGTCTGAAAATCCCACCCTGACCTTTAGCCACAGTTTCAGGTTTACCTCCTATAATGGTGATTCTTCATTGGCAACCTTACTGCATCTGAAATATACTACAATCCAGAAATGGAGGGCACACTGGTGAGAGATTTTTGCTTGGTTTGAAGTGGGTGAGTCACTTCTAGTCTGGACCTTTGAGGTACGAAGATACCTTTGACCTGGATATTGAGGTGGGACAACATGCTTTTAATCTGGGCCATACCTTCTTCTAGAAGTCTATATAAGAACATAGAAGAAGGAAGCTTTTGCTCTTTGCCTGCTTGCTCTCACCTTGCTAGCTCACTCATTCCTTCACTGGTACCAAAGACTACTTCTTGGAGACCTAGCATATGCTGAAGACCTGCTGAGTCATCTAGTCTTGTGGAACTGGGGCATGACTGGATTCTCAGACTTTTCATTGTCAGGTAGCCATTGTTGGATTAGCTGGACTGCAGCCTATAAGTCATCCCAATAAATCCCATATATATGACTAATATGATACCCTAATCTACCTCCATTTTTTTTCCTGAGGAGATGATCTATTCTTGACGGGGTTTGTTATGGTCCCCAAATTAAAACTAGACATGTGCACTGGACCAGGCTCCAGCGTCCTCCTCCATCCCCCGGACTGGCCTCTCTTTTCACAGAGCTCTGTATCACTTGTAGTATCTTCTCCCTCTGTACTCAAGTTGGGAGCACTCCTAGTGGGCAGGTTCATTTCTGTGTGTGCCAGGCTAGCTGGCCACGGGCTTCTGGGAACTGAGCTGTCCTGTCTCCCATCTTGCCATGACATCTTAGGACTCTCACATTTGGCTTTCTGTGGGCTCTGAGGTTTCAAATTCAGATCACATTTGCACAATAAGCCCTTTATCTACTAAGTCAGCTCTCCAGCACCTTTGTCTGTTTCCGTGTAGGAATTAAGGGATATTGAAAAAAATAAAGTGTGCTCTTTGCTCCATTTTTCCAAGACTCCTTTTAATATAAATGGAGAAACATACTTATTTTAAAAATATACACTATTTCAGTTAACTATAGACTGTCTGTACAGTGATGGTCTCATTCAGATTACATGACCGTGCTAATGAAAGTGTTTCCTTGAACTCTTCCACAGCTCCACATACCAGCTACCCAGTGGACTTCAAAAAAGTATTAGTGCATACATAGGGGTCTGATACTTTTTTTTCTTTCAGGGCCCAGGTGCACATCTGTCAAGTGTTCAGTTTTTGTTTGTTCTACCCTATTTAGTTTTTTTAAAAAATGTTTATTTAGGCTGGGCGTGGTGGCGCATGCCTTTAATCCCAGCACTTGGGAGGCAGAGGCAGGTGGATCTCTGTGAGTTCGAGGCCAGCCTGGTCTACAAAGCAAGTCCAGGACAGCCAGAGATATACAGAGAAACCCTGTCTCGAAAAACCAAAAAAAAAAAAAAGTTTACTTATTACTTTAAGTTGCATCTCCATCACAGTGCCCTCTTTCTACCCCTCCCAGTCTCATCCTCCCACCCTCTCCCCCATCTCCCTCCTATCCTACTCCTCCAGTGTGGGGTGCCCTCACATATTGGTCCCCCACCCCAGTTCAGTAGTCATATGAGGGCTAAGAGCCTCCTAATGTACTGGAGACCTACATGGCAGTACCACTGGGGCAAAGTGTCCCACTAACAGGTAACAAAATCTATGTTCCTGTTCCTTTTGGTGTGTTAGTTATAGGATAGTTATCCTGTACTGTATGGTTAAAATCCAATTATAAGTAAACAGATGCCATGTGCATATTTGTGAGTCTGGGTTAGCTCACTCAGGATGAACTCTAAGACCAAAAATCAATAAATGGGACCTCATGAAACTGAAAAGCTTCTATAAGGCAAAGGACACTGTCATTCGAACAAAATGGCAACCTACAGATTGGGAAAAGATCTTTACCAACACCACATCCTACAGAGGGCTAATATCCAAAATTTATAAAGAACTCAAGAAACTAAACACCAAGAAACCAAATAATGCAATCAAAAAATGAAATAAAGAGCTCAACCAAGAATTCACAAAAGAGGAATATCTAATGGCCAAGAGACACTTGAAGAAATGATCAACATCCTTAATCATCAGAGAAATGCAACTCAAGACGACTCTGAGATTCCATCTCACACCTGTCAGAATGGCTAAGATTAAAAACTCAAATGACAGCACATGCTGGCGAGGTTGTGGAGAAAGGGGAACACTCTTCCATTGCTGGTGGGAGTGGAAACTTGTACAACCACAATGGAAATCAGTCTGCTGATATCTTAGAAAACTTGGAATAACTCTACCTCAAGACCCAGCCATACCACTTCTGGTTATACATCCAAATGAATCCTCATGAAATCACAAGGAAGTTTCATCATCTATGTTCATAGAAGCCTTATTTGTAATAGCTAGAAACTGGAAACAACCAAGATGTCCCTCAACTGAAGAATGGATTAAAAAACTGTGGTACATCTACACAATGGAATACTACTCAGCTATCAGAAACAAGGAAATCATGCAATTTCCAGCCATGTGTTCAGTTTTAACATCTGAAGAACAGTCACCTCCACAGGTGTTCAGGAATATACCATGCTCTATTCCAGAAAGCCTTGCTTCTTCATAATCTCTAGTCATTGTAAGAAATTTCACGGGAAGTTTCTAGAGATTATAAACTGGAAAATGAAGGTAATATATAGAAAAGTATAAAGTGGTCTGTGGACTCCCATCAAAACCCACTTTACTGCTATCTGTTTGGCTTGATCCTAAAAATTCCTCTAGCTCCCAGAACATGTCTGTATTTCAATGTGTATAAGATAATGAGGATCTTGCTTTTTCTTGGTTTGTCAGATCTGGTTTGGGTTCAGGTGATGTACTGCTAGGGATACTGATTTTCCCCCCTTCAGAATGAAAAGCAAATGGGAAATTCCAAACAGGGGAATTCAGCTAGTCCATCAATTTAAACACATTAGAAAATCAGATAGTAATGGCAGAAGCAATTCCACCTACATTGTTAAAGCACTCCAGTAATGAACAACAGCTTGGGTGATCCAATGAAAAACAGACACTATGTGGGAGGATAATGTTCATATTGGTCCTATTTGAATTTGTGGATTTAGGTTTATAATCTATAATAATAACATTGCATTTTTGAAATTCTAAATTTGGATGGATTCATATTTTCTGTCTGATGTAATCCTTACATAGTCTCTTTGAGGGTATACTTTGGTTTATCTGTGGTGTAAATGAGGAAATCGAGTCTAAGAAAAGAATTGAATGCAAGGTCACACATCTTGTCAATATGTCTACAACCATCATAAAATTTCTTGTTCTCTCCCTAATAAGTAGACATGATTTAGTCACCACTTGATAAGACAGAAAAAGATCTAAATAAAACAATTCTCATGCAGGGAGTTGGGGGATATGGCCCAGAACACTGGCTGCTTTTGCAGAAGACCGAATTTGGTTCCTAGAACCCACATGGCAGCTCACAACCATCTGTAGCTCTAGTAGTTCTGGGAGATCTATTGCATTCTTCTGGCTTCCTCTGGCACCCGACATGGATGCAATGCACATATATACATGCAGGCAAAACAGTCACACACATAAAATAACAAATAAATCATAACATTAAGATAAATTAGAAATCACTTAGATCATATGCTGGCTAGTTTAATTTCAGCTTGACACAGGCCTCTGAGAGGAGGGAACCACAATTAAGAAAATGCCTCCATAATATTGCACTGTAGTCAGTTCTGTAGGGCATTTTCTTAATTAGTGATTGATGGAGAGGGTGCCCATTATGGCTGGTGCCATTCTTGGGCTAGTGGTTTTGGATTATAGCAGGCTGAGCAAGTGATGAGGACCAAGCCAGTAAGCAGCACCCCTCCATGGCATCTGCCTCTGCTCCTGCCTCCAGTTTTCTTCCCTGTTGTAGTTCCTGTCTTGACTTCCTTTAATGATGAACAATAGCAACAATAGAGGAAGTGTAAACCCTTTCTTCTCCAAGTTGCTTTTGGTCATGATGCTTCATCACAGCAATAATAACCTTAACCAAGACAATTTTGTACCAGAAGTGGGGTGTTGCAGTGACCAACCTGACCATGTCATTTTAGGGTGGATTATGGAAGGATATTGGAATTTTGGGTGAGAAAGGTCATTGAGTCTTGAGTGCTCAGTGGGCTGGTCTGTAGGATCTTAAAAGATAGAATATTGAGAGTAGTGTGGATAGAGGCCTGGATTGTGAAGTTTCAGAGGAAAGAAAAGACTTTACCAGACCATTTGTGTGAAGAATATGTGGTGTCTGGTCAGCTAGAGTAGAAGAATCAGAATTATAAGAGGTGAAATTTAGTGGGAAATGTTTTCTGAGACTCAAGGCACAGAAGTTGTGTTCTAGGCATGACCAACGTTGTACCTTGTGCTGGCAGCCAAACTTGGCAGTGTAAAAGTCACCCAGGTGGAGATGTTTTTGAAGCTGTGAAGGATCATGGAGAGAAGCTGAGGCTTGGGATTGTATGGCAGGGTCGGACTCCTGAAGTGAGCCCAGGAGAGGCTATTGGTGAAAGTGCAGCCCAGGTGCAAGAGAAGATTCCAGCATTTTAGAGATGCCAGTACCATGGGATGACCACCAAGCACAGCAGCAGCAGCTGTGGAGTGGATTCAGCCAGCACCTAGAAGACAACTGTGTGTGGTGCAGTGGAAAGAGCCAGAGAGGTGACACCAACCCTTAGGAAGAGTCCAGAAAATCACAAGGGAACTCTAGACAGTGGATATTGAGTTATATATATAGTGTTGGAATTAGCTTATTTTGATTTATTGTGACTGTCTCTTGGTTCTTCCCTCTTGATGTAAGGGTGTATTTATTTTATTTTTGGTTTTATAAGAGGCCACAATTGGGAGATTGCATTTTTAAAGAAATATTAAGTTTTAAAGGGGACTTTGGATTTTTAAATAGACTGAATTTTAAAATATTTGAACTTTTAAAGATCGTGGGACTTTGAGACTTGTAATATTTTATATTGCAATATTCATATTAATGTGTGCTACTGGGGATGAACAAGAAAGAGAAGGTTGTGACTTTATAATGATGTGTTTGTGTGTTAGGTTGAGAAGGGGTCAGTTGTGCTGGATAGCTTTATGTCAGCTTGATACAGGCTAAAGTCATCTGAGAGGAGGGAACTCTAATTAAGAGAATGCTCCCACAAGATTGGGCTGTAGGCAAGCCTGCAGGGCATTTTTTAAATAAGTGATTAATGAGGAAGTGCCTAGCTCCTTATGGGTGGTGCTATCCTTGGTTTGGTGGTCCTGGGTTCTATAAGTAAGCAGGCAGAGCAAGTGGTGAGGACCAAGCCAGTAAGCAGCCCTCCTCTATGGCCTCTTCACCAACTCATGCCTCCAGGTTCCTGCCCTGTTTGAGTTCCTTTCCAGACTTCCTTTGATGATGAACAATGGTGTCGAAGCATAAGTCAGATAAACCCTTCCCTCTGCAAGTTGCTTCCTTCATCACAGCAATAATAATCCTAACGAAGACAGGTCACTATTTGGCACTTACTGTGTGACAGACCATGCTAAAGTCCATTCTTTAATTTGCCCCAAAGTTAGATAATATTCATTGCTTTTAAAAAAAAAAAAAAAAAAAAGAAGTTGAAATTAAGTTGTACTAAGTAATACAAATGATGCTAATTGCTGTGGCATATATACTCCAATCTCTGTTAGTTTTTTTTTTTTTTTCTTCAAGTTACATCTCAATCACAGTCCCCTCCCTACTCCCACCTCTGGTCCCACCCTCCCACCCTCTTCCCCCTTAACTCGCCCATCCCCATCCTTGTTTTCTAAGTTTAAGGTACATCTCTTCCCCCAACAGCTCCCCCCTTTCAGTCTAACAAATGGCTTTTTCTGTTATAACAATAAATATAATACAAAACAACAGAAATAAATAGGCCACAATTATAAGAGTTATATGGCTTAGCATACATTCCCAATGTCCAGTCCATAGGTACTTGGCACCTGACTTTAACATTCTACTATCTAACCATCTCCATGAGTTTAAAGTTCTATATCTAACTCAGCTTTCATACTAACTTGCCTCACAATTTTAAAAACATGTTCTTAGATCCAGAACACCCTATTGATTCCTAAACAACTCAAAATTTAACTATGAGACTCTAGCTATCTATTCTTCAACCACCTCAGAGACCTGAGAGGGATAAATATATCTGATTATACAGGAAGTGCAGGGCCTGTAGCTTCCAAAACTAAGAAATGACAAACCAGTGGCTGCCTGGACAGTTCCCATTTTCTCTCCATACATTACAGCATCAATCTTCAGCCGTTTGGCCCCGTTTTTCTGACAGACATTGATTGTAAAGCAGGAATTATGAAAGACTTTCCCACCCTGTCTTGGCAGAGCTAGGCTGTTGACTTACCTGCTTCCAAGTTTTGTCCTGTTTGGACAGCATTCTGTCTACAGTTGAAGCAAGGGGTTTTTCTTGCCAAGAGATCGGCTTGCCACTAATTCAACCATCTCCAATTGGAGATTCTTCAATGCTTATATTCTACTTAGAGTAGAATAGGGGGTGCTGTCAGGAGCTCACATGTCTCCATATCAAAAAAAATCTTAAGCTAAGAAAACACTTTGAATGCCATATTCTGCAGATCTCTTGAGGTTTTTGAAGACCACCTATCTATCTCTTATATTTGGATAAGTAAATGTTGCTTATCTCTTAGCAACTTGATTTCTGATTAGCTTAGAAAATAACTGTGATAGACTGTCCTAGTACCTAACAAAATGACATACTTGAATTTTCTGTTGTTTTTGAAGATTTTCTTCCTCCTGTAACATCTAGTGAAAAATATCCTTTCATCAAGCTGGTAACTGTCCATATGTTGACCTTTTAAAGCTCTGATCTATGCTATCTTTTAGAGACTTTCATTCTCTATATATGCTGGTTATAAATCCTGTTTTGTTTGTTCAACGAAGGCTTTGTAGGTATCCACAGATTAGGTTTTAGCCTGGTTTCTTCTGATTATGTCATCCTGAAATTGATGTTTAAATTAGTGCAAGTTTCTTGGGCCCAGACTGATGGTGACATTCATCACTTCCTTTCACTTTTGCACTTGCCAGAACTTACGGAGATGTGTTTGGAGAGACTAGAGGAACATCTGAGTAAACCATAAGGGGGACCTCATCCAGGTACATAGGCAAAGGCTGACAAAGTGAGAATTTGAATTGAAATTGAAAAACAAGCATTTTCTTTCCACATGATGTTCTTCCCAAATATTTTAAAAGAGAAAGTAATTAAGAATAGCTGAAATTATCAGTGTCAACATCTGTTTGTGCATAAATCGATTTCACTTTCATTGCCAAAAAAACTGATGTCTATGGAATCTTACGTCTTAATCCACTGGACTTCCTGGCAGCCATCTCACCTCCTTGATAGGGTGGAATCCTGGGGTCTTCATGGAGAGAAAAGGCTTCTCCATACCCATCCCTCCATTTTCTACCTGATGACTCATCCAATCAGACCAGAGCCCAGCACCTCACAGATCACTATTGGAAGTACCTTCTGAAGGCACACTTTCTAAGAGTCACATTGAGGCTGCCAGAGAAGTGGGTGCTAGAAGACTCATACCTCTCCTCTGTCACTCACAGAGCAAGTGTAGATCCCTTTTATCAGAGATTTCATTAAAACTCAGGTCATCCTTCTCGTTCTCCTCCTTCTACCCACAGTCCAGCTACCATGGCTGGAAATTTCCCAGTCCAATCTGGGGACTTAGTCTAGTCTTGAGGTGGGTTTCTCATTTCCAGGGATACAGCATTAGATCTCAGATAACCAGTGAGCCTGGTAAATGTTCTTAGGAGACTTGATTTAGCCAGGTACTGGAATTGATGGAAGGAAAAAACGTAATTGGTATATATATCATTTGAAATTGAAATCTTTAAGTTTTGTAAGGACTATTTTCTTCTCATAGGCATTTTACATATTTGCCCTGAAATATTGTTCAATTAGGAAAGGATTTCTAGGCAATCTAAGAAAAGGGTTCACTGTGGCTCCTGAATTAAATGTTTGAAGGTTGATGTTCAGGTTATTGGAAGCTTCTTGCACACTCCAAAGTTCTCCCTGCCATAGATGTCTGTTTTAGCACCTTACTCTGCTTTTAGTAAACCATCTTAAAAATCCATCCTCATCCCATGTCAGATACATGCACTTGGCCACAGCAGTCAAAGAATCCAGGCTTCTTGGTAGTTAAAGAACAAGCAGTGGTTCTCCAGCATGCATGTTCCTTCCTGGAATCATGAGGTCCTGCAGAGTGGCGGGAGACTGAAGTCTTGAGAGCCCCTATGCTGTGGATTCATGGTCCACAGCAATCGGCACTAAATGACTAGACCTTCAACAGACTAATCTATTAATTCCAGCCATTTAATGATCAGTTAAGATTGTTGAAAAGATGATCTATCATGGGGATCAATAGTCATCATGAAGAATGCTGAAATGGAGTCTACCACAAATCAATAGAGAAGAAAGAGACCCTGAAACCCAGGCTAAAGCCCAGTACTGTACATTGTTGGAGATTCTGTTTCTGCTTCCAAATCTCAGGATTTCTGCTATGCAACTGGAATCTTCTCTTTGAAATTTTAGGCCCTTCAACAAAATGTTCTTGCCTTAGCATTTTGGGCTAAAATTTACTATACAAGATAATCTTTCTATTGATGTATTTTTGGATTCTATACCTGTTCTTTTCAGAAGTTTTTAAGTCTGTCTAGATTGACTTCACAAAAGACTGATACATACAGATCCACATCTCATTGAGAAGGTATTGTCTCTAACACAAGGCATGAAAGTTTAGTGTCTTAGGGGTGAAAGATATGAAACCTTTGTTTGAATGGTCCTTATTGCTTGCCACCAAATCAGCAGTCTAGGCTCCATCTCTCTGTGGAATTACACAGAGTACTAGCTTAATACTTCTGGCCACTGAGAGAAGAGTAATGTAGATTTTATACTATCAGCCACTTTTATAGAGAATCCCAGATCTTTTTTAACAGGAGGTTAAAAATCCAGGATTTCCAGGGTTACTTCAATCCTAGGCTGCATGGCAATTAAAAATGTCTGAGTTGATGTGAAGTACCAGACACTCAAGTTTGTGCCTCATCTTTTTTGCTTGTTTGTTTTTCCATTAAACAAACAGGGTTTTGTATCTATAAACCCATGAAATAGTCACAGCTGGATAGGCATTAGCATTTAGCAGGGCTGGGAAGAGGAAAGCAGACATGGATTTTCAGCACCAGAGCTGGTGCTAGAAAAACTCAGGAAGGAAGCAGAGAGCATTTGCCCTGTAAGGGAAACGGTGACTTTGGCAAAGATAAAAACCTGGCTTTCCCCACTAACCCAGAAGCCCAGCTTGGCCCAGGATACTTGCTGCTACACTTCCTTGTATGTTAAGGGATTTTCCTACATACCTTTAGTTACTTTCCTGGTAGCAAAAGCTTTGACAAGAAAAGGCCACTTGGGTTTTCCCGGCTCTCCTAACATAAGAGGCTCTCTAGTGAAATATGTTTCTAAACTAGTTGCCATGGAAACATGTTTTAAAGATAGCCCATACCAGGGAATGCTGACAGGCACTGATTGCAAATCAGGCTTTGATTTAACCATTCAGAACAGCTTGTGGAACCACTGAGAACAAGTGCCTGGTAACTCTCAGGTTTTAGAGCCTGCCTGGTTTGCTTGGGAGTGTGGAGGTGTTTTGTGTGAATCACTTCTGTTTGTTGCTGATTATCCACATGAGATTGAGAAGCTAGAGTGCTTTGGAGGCCCTAGGCTTCTCCTTTTCCTTCTGAGCACTGTGACCTTGGTGGTCCATTCTTATCACTTCCCCCAGAGGATGGAGAGGACACAGAATTCCAATCAGTATCCTCAGCACTTTTGTGAGATGAGGAGAGGAGAAACTAAAGCCAGTGACTGAAATGACATGGGTTTGTGATCATATGTGGGCTTCTTTATGATTGATTCTTGTATGAGCAATTTGATTGATTGCCAGGGACTACATGTGAGCTATTTAAAAACCATCTTGTACATATCTACATAGATTTTATATTGTAATATGTAAGCATGCTAGAGACATTGATGCACTGATTTTTCTGGGTATTGTTTTTCTTTTTCTTTCTTTCTTTTTGTTTCTCTTCTTTTCTTTCTGTTTTATACTGGATGCCACTACATAGCCCCGACTAGCCTGGAACTTGCTATGTAGACCATGCTGGCCTGGGATTCACAGAAATCCACCTGCCTCTGTCTCCAAAGTGGTGAATTTAAAGGCCTGTGCCACCACTCAAGACCCTGTTTTGTTTTTTAATGTGGGAAGACACATGGATCATTCAAATCTTTAGAATGTTTATCATAATATAAATCATTTGTTGGACCATCATTATTTGAAATGATATAATAATTGCCAAATTGTAAGAAAATCATTCATAGATTTAACAAATAAGAAGCATCTAAGTTTCCATTGAGCTAAAAATGTGTATATATACTTATATATACATACATGCATAGATATATATAGCCATACATATAAATTGTACATATCCTGTGTACTATATATATATATATGATGGCATATATGTATATGCATACATTTTATCATATGTAAATCATTCTACATTGGCATATATACATGATGGCAGCTTGTCTATTATGTTGATGAATACTTCCCATGAGTAAAATATGAGTTGTCTTTTTATATAGTAAAGGAGACAGTGCAAAATGAATTACCATCTGCAGAGAATTTAAAATGAGCTCCTACCTTTCTGTGTTATTCTTACCACACATCACCCTTCTGTTGAAGGTGATAACTGCTACTGATCTGGACACCTGGGCCTACTGAGCTGTGCAACCTTGCTTTTCCAGAGAACTGCCTCCTGTTCTTTCTTTTCCTAAGCAGAATATAATTTGTGATATGTAGAGTCATTCCATGCCTGAATCAAGACTAATCACTGGCTTTGTGCATTCTTCAGTTGTTGCCTTTCAGTATCTCATAAAGGTGGTCCTTGTCTGCTCTGTGGCAGCTGCTGGGCAGCATTGACACCCCCCCTTGTGCTCTCTCTCTCTCTCTTACACACACACACACACACACACACACACACACATACACACACACAGACATACATTCACACAGAGACATAATACAAAGACATATTCACACAGAGACATAATACAAAGACATATTCACGCATATACTCATAGAACACATAAACACAGGACACATAGGTATACAGACATACATACAGAGACACATATACAGAGAAATAAACACACCTACATATGTAGACTCATTCACACACATAGATACATATACAGACTCTTTCTCTCTCTCTCACACACACACACACACACACACACACACACACACACACACACACACTCCACATTTGTCTGAATCATAAAGCACCAACAGAGAACGGCTTTGTTTATGGACAATGATTTCTTTATTAAAGCAATTCTATGAAATTATGAATTATAAGCATGAGCAGGCTCTTAGTGGTTTCTGGAGCATCTGTGCCAGTTAGGTATTCTTTTGTCAACCATTATGTCAACTGACACCAACCAGGGTCAGCTAGGAGGAAGGGAACCTGAAAATGAGAAAATGCCTTTGTCACATTTTCCTATAGGCAAGTCTGTTTGGGCACTTTCTTGGTTAATGATTAATATGGGAGGGCCCAGCCCACTGTGGGTGATACCACCTCTGGACAGGTGGTCCTGGGCAGTTTTTATAAGAAAGCAAGAGGAGCAAGCCATGGGGAGCAAACCAGTAAGCAGTGGTCCTGCATGGCCTCTGCTTCAGTTCTTGCCTCTGTGTTCTTGCCCTAAATTCCCTTCATGATGGACAGTGATTAGAACTTGTAGGCCAAATAAACCCTTTCCTTTCCAAGTCGATTTGATCATCATCTTTGGCACAGCAATAGAAATCTAATTAAGACAGAATCTCTTTGTTTAAAACATCCAAGGCACATGATGATTTATCAGAGTTAACATTATGCTGTACTTATGTAAATAATGCCTTTTATATAATATAGTTTATTAATAAATTCATTTAGTTTATGTATTGATAAATTCATTTGCTCTAGAAATTTCTAATGGTTTACATTATTTGAAATTTGAAATGATGAAATGAATATTACTGATAATTCTTGTTTTCACCTGGGCATTAACGAGCCCAAATGATGATGTGCTTCAGTAAAATTCCTAGGAGTTCACTGATGTAGATGTGAAGGAAGCTGTCAACTAATCTCTATAGGACTTCACAGCAACGTTAATGGAGAGCACATGACCAGCACTGAGTTCTCGTTTTTGACGTTTCCATCTAACAAAACTCATACACCTGTTACAAAAGTTCTCTCTGAAAGAATATGAAGACCATGCAGAACGGCAAGTAGGTTTTTACACATTATAACTTTCTCTCATACAACCTCCCTCTTCTCTACTCTCCCCTCCCTCCTTCCATCATTTTTTTTCCCTCTCGCCACTCTCCATTCTGTTCTTTACTTTCTTGTGCTGGGGATGGAACCCAGGAACCTTATGCACACCAGGCAAATGCCCTACCACTGAGCTGCTCTGTCAGTCATCTGTCTTCCCTTGGCGTCCTTCCATGGTCACATGCCTTCAGAGAGCAGAAATAGAAGCAGGAACACAGTTAATGGAAGAAACAGAGATCTCAATTTGTCACATTAGCTAGTTTAAATTTTTCCACTGTAATTCAGAGTCTGGTGTTCTGATAGCTCAGCAGAGCCGCTGCACTTTCTACAGTGAGCATCTGGATTAAAGCTGAGTTTTCCACTGTGTTTTAGTCTTGAGCTCTAGAGGAGCTGTGCCCAAAGCAAGACTCCTCACATATACCTCTGCAATGCTCTTCATTTCCCACATGACAAACTAAATTGCTTAGGGACCTCATTCACAGATACACCGTTATCAAGGAGCATTCGGCCACAGATTGCTTTTCTTGCTCAAAACTCCTGTCTGCAGACCACCATGGACTCTCATTCCTGACGTAAGCAGGGTTCCTGACACTTAATGGCTGGTAATCTGCCTTTTCATATTCCCCTTTGATGCTTTAGAGAATCACCCAAGGATTTCCCCACCCTTGAGCTCCATCATAAGCTAATAAGAGAGGCCCTGTTGCCACGACTTTTTGCCAGCTTGACTGTGAGAACTCAGGCTTACTGGGTGATCTGGGAAGCCCACCACGGCTGGGAACAAGATCAGCTTCCTTGAATTCAAATGTGAGAATACTAATTTTGAAGGGTTAGGGGAAACAAAACAAGGCATTAATTCTCTACAGCACATGGAATAAATTCTGTGCTCACTTAGATTTATTAAATTATTTAAAATTTAAACAGGCACTATGCAGGGAAGCACATTTTCTACCTGTCTGCCGTGATTTAACGTTTTCACTATTCTGTTGACATGGGGTTCTGAATTCAAAGACAGGCAGCACGTGATGTTTCCTAATTAATCAGTGTGATGAGTTCTGTAGTTTTACAATCTTGTTTACAACATTAATTTCTTTAAAATTATGGTTTTCTCAGATACTCTCTGGTTATCTACCCAGGTATTATTTATTTTTACCCTGTGGCTTGGGTATAGTGTCTACCCTGTTGCCACAGGGAACTCTTGGCAATTAATAACTTCTGGGAGACAGAATGTTAGTTTTCTTTAAGGTTGTTGCCCTGATAAGGTGACCAGGCTCCTGTGAAGACCACACATCCAAAAGTATATGGGAAGCACAAATTGGGCTTGATGGTGTTGAAAAAAAAAAAAAAGAACACAAAATTGGATGGGTAGAAAAGGGGGGTAAATCAGGGAGGATTTAGGGCAGAGGAGTGAACATGATCAAAACACATTCTATAACATTCTAAAAGAATGAATAAAAAAGTAAAAAAAAAAACAGTATTGCATACTTATTTCTGGAGGTCTACATACACATGTAAAAATTTCTCTATCATCAAAAATGCAAGCTAGAATGAATCACAACAAAGGGGGAAAACTATCAGATTGCTTAAGTGTACTTCCATTTGCTACAATTTGAGTGGCTAGGTTAATTATCATATGGTCCGATGAGGTTATATGTCTGATATTAGTGGCTAAGGAACATGCAAGTGTTAGCTATGCTTAACTTTCTGATATTCACTGCCATAATTTTTGAAAGTTATATATTTGTTTGAGTATTTACATTTTATAGTATATTAATGTATATGTAAATATTTACATTTATGTATTTAAAATATATTTTTTATATATTTATAGCCATACTATCTAAAGAGAGCTATGAGCCCTACACAAAGAGATTAAACCTGAAGTGGAGGGAATGATTCTGCTAAAATATTACACTTATTGCAGATGTTTTATTGCAACCGGTTTTGGGCAACCCTATCTCGAAATTAACTCCTCTCTGCTGATGAACTTCAGCCATAGGACCCTTGCAGATATCAACAGTTTCATGCTAATAACTCTGTTCATATATGGCAAAGATCACAGTATTTTTTTTAAATACTTTATTTTTTTTTCTTCAAGTTACATCTCAGTCACAAACCCTTCCCTATTCCCCCTTCCTATCCCGCCCTTCCACCCTCTTCCCCCCAGAAGTTTCTCCTTTCAGTCCAACAGATGGTTCCTTCTCTTATAACAGTAAATACTATACAAAACAACAGATATAAATATGCCACATTTATGAGAGTTAAATGGCCCAGTATACCTTCCCAAGGTCCAGTTTATACATATTTGGCCCCTGACTTTAACATTCTACTATCTAACCATCTCCATGAGTTTAAAGGTCTATATCTGACTCAACATTCATACTAACTTGCAACACAATTTTAAGAGTATCTTCTTAGATCATAACACCCTCTTGATTCCTAAACAACTCAAAATTTAACTATGAAACTCTAGCTGTCTATTCTTCAACCACCTCAGAGACCTGAGAGGGATAAATATATCTGCTTATATAGGAAGTGCAGGGCCTGCAGCTTCCAAAACTAAGAAATGACATACCAGTGACTGCCTGGACAGTTCCCATTTTCTCTCCATATATTCCTGCATCAGTCTTCAGCCTTTGGGTCCTGTTTCTCTGACAGACATTTGTTGTAGAGCAGGGATTATGAAGGACTTACCTACCCTGTCTTGGCAGAGCTAGGCTGTCGACTTCCCTGCTACCAAGTTTTGTCCTTTTTGGACAGTAGTCTGTCTGCAGTTGGAGCAAGGGGTTTTTTCCTGCCAAGACATAGGCTTGCCACTAATTCAACCATCTCACACTGGAGATTCTTCGATGCTTATCTTCTACTTGGAGTAGAATAGGGGGTGGTGTCAGGAGCTGATATGTCTCGATATCAAAAAAAAAAAAGAAAATCTTAATTTAAGATAACATCTTTGAATGCCATATTCTGCAGATCTCTTGGGGTTTTTTGAAGATGCCCTATCCATCTCTTGTATTTAGATAAGCAAATGTTGCTTGTCTCTTAACAACTTGATTACTGAGTAGTTTAGAGAATATCTGTGATAGACTGTCATAGTAGCTAACAAAGTGACATGTTTGCATGACTAGGAGTTTGTTTTACTTAAATATTCCTAGACAGTTTTAGACGGTTGGTATCAAGAGGCCAGAGCTTCACATTCTATTTTTAAGTATCTCTAGGTATGATACCATTAGGAAGCGTTACCTTTAATTTTGTATCAATATACAAAGATCTATTCAATTGTGGTTAAATATACTCTTAATTATGTATCGATATACAAAGATCAATGCCTATGTAGCCCAATACAATCTTAATATTACGTCCATATACAAGGGTCAATACCATTGTGGCCAACTATAATCTTAATTTTGTATCAATATACAAAGATCAATACCGATGTAATCCAATACAATCTTATTTTTGCACAATAAACAATGGTCAATACCACTTTAGCCAAATACACTATTAATTTTGTATCAATATACAAAGGTATAAGGGCATATTCAATAATCTGCCCCTTCTTCTTGGACCTTCCTGTGCTATGTCTATGTCTCACTTTTCTCAAGCCTGTACACTCCTACATAGGAGAGGAAGAAGGATACAGAAAAGAAAAAGTAGGAAGTCCCTGGGTCTAACCTCCAAAACCCATTAAACAGGACCATTTATCAGCTTGTAATCTCTTCCCCTAAATATCAGAGTTTTCAGTTATCCTTCAAATAACCAAAAAGAAGGGTGGAGAAACACCCTCCCCACCCTCTGGGCATGGGACGTTGCTCTCTTAAAGTGACTTCCTGCTGATTTGGGTCGTAGTAAACCTGTTTGGGGCCCGAACCAAAATGGAAAAAATGGTTAAAAACGTTAGTACAATCCTTTATGTTCAGTTCTTCTGTTCTCAGCTGTTTAGATGACCTAAGGAGTTTGTAGGCAGAAGCTGATCTTGCAGGCTTCACTGAGGTTCCGGCTGGGGCATTGTGTAGAGCTGAACGGTCCCAGCGACATTAGATTGCCGTGGTTGCAGGCCCCCGATGGAGACAGCTATTGAGGAAGTCTGCCAGGCTGAATCATCTGGGTCACTCGTCCTCCTTGGTGCCTGATTCTGCTCTCTGCTGAGGTTTCCGCTGTCCAGCCGTCCCCGGGCTCACTGAATGGACGCTTCGATTCTCCTGGAAAGATAAGAACAGAGCCCTGCCCCAATCCCAACCCTGGGACAATTACCCTGTTTTTTTTTTTTTTGTGGGGGCGGGGGGGGCTAGGTAATACTTCTCCTGAAGCAAATTTGGCCTTCCGACAACATACAAAGCATTATCTTTCAATCCGGGTTAAAGAAGAAATCATTCTGTCACCTTGGAGCTAAACCAGCTCCAGTGTATATATTTTGAGATCCCAAAGGACAATCTGCCTGCATCGAGAAGGCCTTTTGTAAGTAGCCTCCAAACCTAGGTCCCTCCAAATCCCATGTGTGTGTCTCTGAACTCTAATTATTGGGATCAGAGACCTGTGGTTCCCATATGAAGGGATCAAAGATGTGTTCCACCACTGCTTGATCGAAGTCTTTGTTTATTTAGAATTTGCCCTGCATCAGGCTGACCCTGAGCTCCGAGATCTGCCTGTTTCTGTCTCCAATGTGCTGGGACCAAGGGTGTACTCTTTTTGAATGGTGGGACCAAGAGTGTGCACCCTCACCACCCCTCTCCATATGATTCCAGAATACATAAGACCACCAACTCTACGGTGCTCCCCCCCCCCCCC